>VZTD01003863.1:134553-221098 GCA_013397725.1 Rhagologus leucostigma
TTCCCTTCCCTTCCCTTTCCTCTATCCTTCCCTTCCTTCCCTCTATCCTTCCCTTCTTCCCTTTCCTTTTCCCTTTCATTTTCCCTTTCCTTTTTCCTTTCCTTCTGAAGATGTTCTTTATATAATGATGACTATTTGGGACACTCCACTGAGGATGTTTATCAAAGAATTGTAGAATGGTTTGAGTTGGGAGGAGCCTTATGGTTCATCTAGTTCCAAGCCCCCTGCCATGGACAGGGACACCTTTCACTAGACCAGGTTTCTCAAATACCCATCTAACTTGGCCTTGAACTACCTGGGATGGGGAAGCCACATTTTCTCTGGGCAACCTGTTTGGGTGCCTCATCACCCTCACAGTAAAGAATTTCTTTCTAATATCTAATCTAAATCTACCCTCTTTCAGTTTGAAGTCATTGTCCCTAGTCCTATCACTACAAGCCCTTGTAAAAAGTCCTTCTCACATTTTTTGTAGGTCTCGTTTAGGTACTGGAAGGCTGCTAGAAGGTCTTTCCAGAGCTTTCTCTTCTCCAGGCTGAACAACCCTCTCTCAACCTGTCTCCATAGGAGAGGTGATGAAGCCTGAGACAAAAAAGCATCTTCTTGCTCCGTCTCCGGACTCACTCCAAGAAGTCCATGTCCTTCTTATGTTGGGGGCCCCAGAACTGGATGCAGTACTCCATTGTGGGATCTTTTGAGAGCTGAGTAGAGGGGGTGAATCATCTCTCTTGTCTTGCCAGTCATACATTCTTTAACGCAGGATATGGTTGGATTTCTGGGTGCACATTGCTGGGTCATGCTGAGCTTCTCATCCACCAACTACCCCAAGTCCTTCTTCTCAGCACTGCTCTCAATATATTCTCTCAATCCCTCAATCAATTTGTTCAGCCAAGACATTTGGGTGTAGAAATTGGGCTGGGCACAGCAGGAGCTGTATAAGTGGAATTCTAGTGCTGCTCATTATCCTTAGGATGACTGTTGCAAAATGAGTGAAATATTCAATACAAAGATTCAGTCAGTTACCTCTTTCCAAGTATTCCATTTTCTCAAGACAGTTTAGTAATTCGCATCTTCAGATGACTGACTGGTGAGGTCCTACATCACCACAGGAATTACTGACTAAAGAAGTAGCTCTGCACACAGGACCAGCCCTGTTATCTCTATCAGTAGTGCATCTGGATTAAAGTGCAAAATCTCTTCTGCTGTCTCCCTGTGTTATGACTATTATATGGCAATAAATAACCTTAAGAATCTTGTACTGCATGTCATACAAAACAGCAAGAAGAACTGAAAGGACAGTTAAGACACAGAATCCCTGGAATTTATAATGCAAGATAAGAATTTGGTCAGCATCACCTCTTTTTGATGTGAGTTCATGGAAATTCAAAGTAATTTTTCTCTTAGCTTGACAATGAATGATTGCTACTAGCTTCTAAAGTATTCCAAATCAGGTGTATGTTTGCTTTCAAAAATCAAAATTTGAGTGAGAACAAGCAAGTTATGATCATGTGTTCTACATATGAGAGGAATTCATATAACAAATATAACAATTACAATTGGGACAAGAAAAATACAGAAGAAAGGAAAGTATCTGGGATCTGGGAGAAAAAGAGAAACCAAGATGGAACAAAAGATGAAGTAAAGAAACTGATGAAGGAGATCTGGGAGAAAAAGAGAAACCAAGATGGAACAAAAGATGAAGTAAAGAAACTGATGAAGGGGGGAAAGAATGTGAATAAATCAATTATAACTATATTAACATATGGTTTTTACCTAAAAACCAATTACATTTTGTTTTGTCTTTGATCCACATTTTTTACCTAAATACAATAAGACAGTTAAACAACATGAAACTTGAATAATGAGGGCAAAAAATGCCTTCAGATTTTTACAACAGTGGTACTGGAATCAAAGGGAAATCAAACCAGCAGCTTCAAAGTGCTTACAATTTTCTGCTTGGACATTCTAAGCAGGTCTAGGCACAAACAGAATGTCTTGGGGTGACTCTATCATGTGTATCCCCTATCATGCTCTATGCCCAAAAAGTAATATTGTGCCTTTTCTGTGCCTTTAAACTGTGCTTGAAAAAAAAAAAACCCAGATGAACTTTCCAAAGCAGCTTCTCAAGGACATAGAGATATACTCCTCAGTGTTTTTTCTGACTGCGGAAGGCACGAAGGGAGCACCCTGCTTGCTTTTTCTTCAGCCAGCTGGTTTTTTTTTCCCTCTTGGTGTGAGGCGGAGAGCTGAATTTTGTTTCCTGGGACTTTGGTTTTTTACCCTTCTTCTCTTCTGAACTGTTTCAACAACATCTGAACACATCAGGAGAATTTTCTCCCCGAGGCCCCGGGGTGGGCCCACGCCCTCACCGACCAGCTCCAAGGAGGAGAGAGATCACACCTACAGAAGGACTCTGAAATCTTCCCAGGTTTCTCTCTATAGCGGGGGTTTTAATTCATTATTCCGCATTATTATCCTTTTCCTGTGTGTTTGCTAAAATAAATAGTTTTTTATCTCTTTCACTTTCCTTCGAGGAAAAATTTCCTTTTTTCCCAAACCCTGTGGGGGGGAAGGGTGGTTGCAACCTGGTTTTCTCTCAGGGGCTATATTACTAGATTTTGGCCAAACCGGCACACAGAACGAGTTGTATTGCCAGTTACAAGACAGGTAAGAACACTTCGATGCCCAGATTTTCACTTTCTTCAGTTCTTCTCCCGCAATAAAGTAAGTTACAAACCATCCTGTTTATAAGGAGTTTTCTTGGGTAACATATGCTAAGAGACGAAAGTGTTTTTATGAAGAATCTATAATTCTGGAGGCAGAGGAGGTATTTCATTCTTAGGCTTCCCTCATCTTCCCCCAGAGGGTATCTGTTGAAAGACGTTTTGGTCGCAGTTAGCAAATACATAACTAAACAATAGAATTATTCAGATAAAATGAACTTCGAAGAAGTTTTAACTAGGCAAGGTTTGAGATGAGCCCTCCATATGCTTATCTGACCTCCAAGCTGTATCTTCAAGTACTGAGTTAATTAAAAGATAAAACAAAACAAGCAAAATCCTTCCTTACTGTGTTCAACATATTCTAGTTTCTATCAGAAGGCCCTGGGCAGTCTGACCTAACACAAGCTCTGCTGAACACAGCAAGGAGTCAGTACTTTTTTCAGTATTTTACCACTATAGAAATGTGCCTATGAAGTGCACTGATCTGCAAAGAGCAACCTCAATTAAGAGACATTTCAGAACAACCTTCAGCTGAATAAGGCATTTGTCAACATAGGGAACCCTGGAAATTTGCAGAACTCTGATTCCAGCGAGACAGGAAAAGGAAGAGTCTTTTTCCAGAGCTTCCACATGTGATCAGCTGAAAGTTTTTGTGAGAAAAACAAAACAAAACCCCCTACTAAGCCAACTACCAAAACTAACAAACAGATCAAAAACTAATGAAACAAAAACCCCAAACCTAAACCAAAACCAATAACAACAAAAAATACCAACAACAGTGAACTTTGCAAAAAACCCCAGGCTCTTAGTCAGACAATCCACAACCATAATACTGATTGTATTGGATGCTATGGACACACTGACAAAAGCACATCCCTTAGCTATCTTGAAAATGTCAATAATCTTAATAAAGTTGAGGTGATCTGTAGGAACTTAGCAACAGATAAGATCTGTGAGTACTTAAAAGCTGGGCACTTAATTGTCTATGTAGCAGATGAGCTGGCAGATGAGACAACTTCTAGAAGGAAAAATAAATTAACTGGGGGACATAGTAACAGTTTAGAGATTACAGGTAATTTTGATTAAATGCAACTGATGGGAGAAAACAAATGCAATTATTCTGTGGCACAGAAATAGAATTAAATTTAAGAGAATTTCTTTTAAATATGCGGAGGTGATAAAACCTTGAAAATGTTACCTCTTTCGAAACTTTCAAAGCTAGCATCCTCCACTGCCACTCCTTTTAAGAAAATAATATTATTAACAGGCTGCCATGGAAAAAAAATACTCAAAAAAGCTCATGTTTAAGACACGTTTATAGAAGTAAATATAAATGGAAGAAAAATTTGAAAGCTGAACTAAATATAATTTTACAGTATCATTATAAAAGTTGTTTTTTAGCACATGAAACACGCTAAATAAATTTTAAAAAAATGTAATAGAACAGCTAGAATATGCTTAATATTCATTCATTGTCAGAAACAATCCAATGTGATGAGAATTCATCAACTGAATATGTATTTCTCTTTTTCTTACTTTATTTTATTTTAAACTGTGACAGTTAAAATGGCTAACATCAACATAATAGTATAAATAAACCTCTCTTCCAGAATTAAGCAGAGATTATCTGGAAACAAGACTGAAATACGGGAAGTGACTGAATCTTTTCTGACCCCCAACAACACTATTGACAAAATACTTCTGCATTTTTCAGACATGATCTAGGGGCAGCTCATTTGAGCACTCTTGAGCTCTTTTGTACATCATATCTCCCATCAGAAATCAGTCCTCTTCAATTATGCTGTCTTATCAGTGCCGCACTCGGGAGCTCTTTTTCATGGTGGTGTAGTTTTCTTTCTCATACCATCATTGGTGCAGCTTGGACATCATAGTAAGTGGGAAAATGTGACAGTGAGAAAAAATGAATATAAAGAAATGTATTTCAAATTATTATGGAAGCTTCAACTGGGAAAAAAAATATCTGAATGTTCTATTTGTGAAGAGTTAGGGGGCTTTTATTGTTAGGACACAAATTATTCTCAGAAAGTTGTCACTTTTTGAAGGAAAAAGGTTTTACTGTAAACACAGCTTTCTGTCTAAATAATACATATGTAACATTTTTATGACAAAGTTTTTCGATATAAACATTAGTTATGTGTTTCAATGTACCAATGTTTCAATGGGAACCTTGCCCTTGAGTTACAAACCCGTTATGATATATTGCACTATGTATGCACTACTGAGTATTTGTTGTAAGAAGGGCAGGACAATATAAGGTTTTCACTGTCTTGGTATTATAAGAAATTAAATGAGTGCTGAGACAGTTAGAAGAGCACCTTTGTTTAAAATTTAGCTTTAAAGCACATGAAAGGTTAAATAAAGGCTAAAAATCTCTATCCAGTAGAAAAGTAAGATGTCAATACAACATCTACTGTTGGTCTAAACCAGTCATGCCATAAAGAGTTTTCCTCTTAAATTCTATGGGTGAAGTATTTTATAAAAATGCTAATTAAGGTTTAGCAAAATCTGTTTTGCTCTGCATTTACTTTTAAAAAATGTCTGTTCAGCATGGAAAAATAGGAACATGGCAGATGTTGTGGAAAAATCAGCATCTATTGAGGGTTTCAAGTGTCCTAAAAAAGACTTACTGCCTTTCTGAAAAAGATCAAAAGAAGAGAATTTTTGTTAAGAAGGGAAAAAGAAAGTAATTCTAGTGAACAGAAAATCAAATAGCACGTGCATCTATTTTTTAAATAATCAGCTGCTGTAAGTGATGTGCATTTTGTTCTGATAGTAATAGCTTAGAGATTTATTGTACTTCTACTTTACTGTTTTTGACTATAACAATAAATGCAAAGTGTTAGGGGAAAAAAAAATGCTACTGATTTTGACAAAGTTAAAGTTTGACCCTGACAAGTAGCGTTATGTAGGATCACTGGTGAGTATAAGGGAAAAGAGCAGGCTAAATTTCTAGGTGTTAGAGGAGGGAAATCTAATCTCTGTGTTTACAGAACAAATGGATTCACACGTAACTGTATAAAAATACTTTTCTGAAAGATTACCATGTTATTCCCCAGTCACAGATCAGTTTTCAAGGATGCAAAAAATCCACTGATTTCAAAACATTTCCCAAATAGAAGATGACTCAGGAAAAAATCTCAAATATGCAATCCAATAGTATTTCAAGTTAAAACTTAAAGTTGGGAACTGTTTAGCACCACCTTAGATGCTGTCAAATGGAAACCCACATACCAGAGGGTTTTTAAACTTTTTTATAAATACCCAAATATTCAGAGTAAATTAAATAACATTTGCATAAATTATGATAAAACTGTGGTCTTACGTGAGTTACCAATTTACTTCTCAAAAGCCAATAATGTCTGCAAGAGATTGTGAAAAATACGTGGTTTATTTCTGGCTTTTTTTGTGAAGTATTTAATTTTTATTTTGAACAAGGCCTTCACTATTACATAAATCAATTATTACTTTTACGTTAGACATACATGTTTGAATTACTTGAATACCAGAGACACAGTCTCTTGAAAATTTTCCTGCCTTGGCCCTACTTAGATACATCCATTTAGTGCTATTTTCAAGGTATTACCACTCTGTGATAGAGAAGGCGAGGAACTGAAGATGAGATATTATCTCCCTTGCTTTTAATGTTTCATTTTCAGGCCAGCAGTTTTACTCCATAGACATTCAAATACAACTGAGAAGAGCTCCAAAACGTCTGTGGGTGAGGAACTTGTCTGGGTGCAAGGATGAAAGAAAAAATCCCAGTGCTTCCAGCCCAGTATTTGCATAAGGCTTTGCTCTCTGACAGAGACACCTACCAAGTACTTGCATTCCTAGGGACATGGCAATTAATACGAAGTGAATTGTAAGTGAGAGAACAAAGAGGGAGATCTGTTTCCATTTACAATATCCCTCAAATCCTATCTTCTTTTCCATTAAAGTTATAATTATATGAAATTCATAGTGATGTCATGATGCCTTCCTTTTTATTGTCTTTTCTAAAATCAGTATTGTAAGTCAAATATATTATAGTTACTACCAGAAAAGTGAAAGAGCCCTTCACCACTTCCATCATTTTTTAATGTCTTCTTATTCCTGTAGTAGATAGAGATACGTAAATTTCCATCCTGCACCACACATGACGAGACATGGAAGAACATATGTCTGAATGGAAAGACAGGGTAGAAGGTAATAAAAACTGCAATAACCTGATAGTATGTATCTCAGATCTCAGGATAATGAGACTTTAACTTCTAATGCAGTGCATTTTCTTCCCTGCTATATTTTCTACATATGTATCTGATAGTCTTAGAATATTTTTCTTTTACATCTTTTACTTAAGAAAAAAAAACAAAGAAAAAGATAGCACATTTTCAGCTGGATTTAATTTATGTAATCTTTTAGATGACCAACTTATTGGCATTGATATTTGACTTTATCATGCAGACTCCTTTTACTGTCTGCGGAGAGTAAGAAAAATTTTGGTTGTGCAATACATATGTAAAGCAGAGAAACTCTGGTCTGGGAATTCCTGCTTTTCCCCTCTGTCAGCCTGTATTTCAGGGTATGAGATACAGAAGACAAGTAATACAGTTCAAGAATTTTGGAGAGCGAGTGGGGGAACAGGATTGTGCTGCAAACCAATATGAAAAAATTTTTGAATAACTTTTTTTGTAAGAGCCAGCAGAGTTATGTTGAAAAAATTTTAGATGAAAATTCAGATATGTTTATGCAGGAGAAAACCTGCAGATCCAGAGTGCAAAAATATGAAGACTATTTTAAAAGATTTCTCGTAGCAAACACTATATGTACTTATGACTTTCAAGGTAAATACAGGAATACTAAAACCCAAGGTTAGTATTTTGGGTTGAATAGCAAACATTTTAACATTATTTATGAGTAGCAGACTTCATGAGACTTTGCTACCCAGCAAGATAGCTGACTGAGCTCTATGATTTGGCAGCTGCAATAGCTTCACTGAAAAATGCAAAAATTTAGGAACTGTTCTAGCTAGTTGCATAGCAAGAATTTAATCCTCTGATCATTATTTTATATCTGAAATTACTTATGTGGTTATCACACATTATTCTATTATCTTTCTTACTGTCAATTTTTTCTTTCAACAAACTACATTTTTTGGTTCTTTGTAAATTCAGAGTTATAAAATACTGAATATCAAGACAGGTTATTTCCCCAGATTTCCGAGTGGTATCCAGAGCCAATATTCATTAGTAACCCTAGAAACTCAACCTGCCCTTTTGAAAACCAGTCATGTCTCGGAAAAAGAACTTCACATCTAGAAAACTAGTTCTGGTAGATTTTTGTATTGTACAAATCTAAAATGAGGTGAAATGAAATACAAGGAAACAACTGAGATACTGATAAGGCCATGCTCCAAGCAGCTGCTTGGCAGAATGATCATAGATCAGAGCCCTGTGGAGCACTGTGATGTATATTAATAAATAAGTGTAGACATGGTCTAAATGCCCAGAAGATGTTGATAAAATCTGGTTCAGATAGCAATCAAAGAGTGCCTTTGGCACTGTATGACAAAACATTGCATTGATAGTACAGCAAATGAGGACAGCATTCCTTATCTGTTCCTGATACTTGTGAGAGAAGACAACATAAAAATATGTATAATATAAAATGGAAGGAGAATACAAAATATTGGTCACAAAACTAAAAAGATTAAGCATTTTGTCCTTTTCATTCAAAAAGTGTCACAGATTTTCACAGAAAGAATTAGTCACAAAAGCTTCTATTTCTGAAAAATTATCTAATCCCATTTAATATACTAAAAAATGAAAACAGCAGCTATTTTGACAGGTTTTTTGTCAAGTGATGTGGGCACTGGGAATCAGATATTCCACTAAAATGTAACTTCAAGCCAGAGAACTGGATATCTCACTCCTTGGAAAGCTATCATAGATCAGTTTTTTAACTTATTAGAACACACAGTAAGTCAGAAGTCAGAGCTTCTATAAAGTATATAGGACTCTAAACTGAATATTTATGAAAAACAACTTTCGTTTTGTCTTTTTCAGTTGTGCAAGACAAAGTTTTTATCCTTGAAGAAATTATATTTTTTTAATTCTTTTTTACATTCACAGACCTTCCCCCTTTTTTCTTGTTCTTGTTTTGTTTTGTTGTTTGTGTTTGGTTTTGGGGGGGTGGGGTTTTTTTGGGGTTTTTTTTGAGAAGAAGGGGAATTATGATAGACACTAATTGATTCTGGATTTTATTTTCAATAATTGGAATATCTTTGTTGATGAGGCGTATTGATATAAGAACTCAGTTTTTTGGGGGAGAGAATTTTCTGGACGTTTCCTTTAACAGCCCCTCCCTTGCATTTTTATACAAATCAATTTATTTATGTTCACACATGCACACACCACACAGATGGATAGCTAGACAGACACATGCACATGGAAACAAGCCGAGGGACCATACCAATCATTACTGTTTGTCAAGGTGCCAAAAGTAGTGTCAGGACAAGGCCACATATGCAATGGCTTTGTTGACATAAGCAAAAGTTCTCCTATGTGAGAGCACGTCTTCAGTCTGTGTATCCTTCCAAGTTTCATCCTAGATTTGTGTCAGGAAAATATCAACCACGTGCCAGTTCTCTCCCATTTTATCTTGTTACTTGTTTCCTACAGAGGAAAAATAAAACTTGTGAGTTGTTTAGAAATGAGGAGATTACCCAACAGATCCTTAACATGAGCAATGGACCAGTCCAAGAGGTGTGCCCAAAGGCAGACACATTCAGACACAAGTGAAGCATGCTACAATATGTGGGGGTTGATTTGAAGGGTTGTTGCAGTAGGTGAACTGGCATAGGCTTTCAGTACTTTATAACAAGTCTTTCTTTCTTTGTAATTTTTTTTTCATAAAATTTGCAGTAATTTTTCTATTATGAGCATTTTTTCTTTTTTATTCATCACTTTAAGTTCAGACTTATGAATACATATTAGTGTGCTATTTGAAAACTGAGATATTTTTTGCTTTGCAAACAGTTTTGTCATGTATAAGCTTACTGGAAAATAATCTAAAAATGAACCTGGGGTAAAGAAAACACATACACAACCTTCAGGGCTGAGCAATATCTAGTACCTCTAACTTTTAGGGATATCTTCTGACATAGTCTCAAACACTGGTTACTACAAGTGTTTGTAGTACAAATATGACACCATTAAAATGTATTAAAGACACAACAGACTGAGGAAAGTAGAATCCTATCACACTGCAGCATCTTGCCATTATTAAAGTCTGTCCTTGGAATCTTGCCTAGTGCTATATCTCTTAACAGATTTCATAAATGCTACTCTATTAAAAAATGTTAACAGAATTTTTAAAAAAGATATCATTTTAGCCTATGTTGCTTGGGTTTTATTGGGTTTCTTTCTTCTTATTTGCTAAGTGCTAATCAACCTTAAAGCTGAATGCAATTTTATAGAACCAAACCAAACCAGTTTTCACCATCAGGTATATTTACATTAAATCTTAAATTACATTTAGCCTCCATTCATAAAATAAGAAGATTTGTTTTATTTCCTTTTACATGTCTCCAACTTTTTTGTCATGGTTAGTACAGCTTTGTAACAACAGTGCATTTATTTGTCAAAAGTATCGTTCATGTCTTGTTTAAGCTTGAAGCAGAATGATTGGGAATGACTGCTGGAAATAATGTTTAATAATTTGTGCTTTTTTATCTCCCTGATTTATGTTTTATTAAGACATTCTGCATTTACTCATGACTGCTTATGGATCACATTTTGATTTCCATCTCTACTATAATTTCTGTTTTTCTTGAAAAACCTTCAAATCAGCGTCCCATCCAATACTAGACTTTTAGTCCCATCCAATATTGGACTATATTCCTACTTCCAGTTTTTATTCATTTTCACTCAATTTTGCACTGTGTTCCTGAATTCCAGTACACTCCCTTTTATCTTCCATCAAGCCCCTGGTAGAGTATGTGACACTACACTGTCTCCAGTGTTTTGATTCCCCTTTTCTTTCTCAATAGCAAAAAGCAAGAAGGCTGATAATGGCATCTTCCTTCTATGCAATCATCAGTCCTTTTCACGGTTATGTCCTTCATCTCCTCTCTATGCTTCCCAAACTCATCTTAGACATTTCTCCAAACAGGTTATTCTTCACTCTGCAGGTCCTCAAGTCTCTGTCTCTGATGAGTCCTACAGGCTCTGCAATTATGAACTCTCTGCTCAGTAACAACTTAGTCTATAAATATTTATACATGTTTAAAGCAGACAGCCTAAATTTCATTTTTATATATTTTAAAAAGCTCCTTCTGTCTTTAAATGCACACTAAATTCATTCCCTCTTGAGTTTCAAATTCCTTATATAAGAAGTATCAGCTGAAACTTAAAGCAATACTTCCCGAACTAAACGAAAAATTTTAAGTCTCTTTTTTACCTAATGTTCTTGATTTGGCTATTAATATTGCACTCTACTCTTGCCTCATTTTAAACACATTTTAAGGTTTTTGTTTTCAGATCATGTCATGCTACCCTACAATAAAAGAAGATATGTCTTTAATTAAAATCCATACAGCTTCCTCTGATATCTAGCAATATGTAGCACCAAAACTCAAACGAAAACCCAAACCACCAGCAAAAACCCCCAAAATTCTGCAATGAAGAGTGTTATGGACAATTTCAAGGTCTTGTTTCTTCACGAAGAAGTTCTAAAGACAAGCACTTCTAATAGGAATCTTCTGCAGTGCTGCCTGTAGATTGATTTCTGCTGATGTAAAGGGTAGGATAAACGCATATGAAAACGGTGAAGATATTCAGGAAGCATCTGAAAGTGAGATATAGTCATTGCTACATTAAATGTCTACACACCACACTGAACCACTTCAATGTAGTAATTAAATTATAGAAATAAAATCACATCCAAACATAATTTAAAAAACATGTCCAAACAGTTTGCCACTTCTACCTGCAGCTAAAATCTCCTCTGTGATAAAAATATGTTTGCTTATGCACTTACTAAACAGAATAACCTTAAACATATTTTGTGATGTGGTAAAAGTGCTGTGCTCAACAAAATCTGCTGTACGGTTTGAGTATTTCCCTGTAGTCAGAGGTAATATCAGGCTTCTCTGCTACCTACCATTCACAAAAATAACTAAAAAGATTGAAAAAATTCCTCATTAAATTTTGTAATTTAGTACTCTGCAAAATTTATTATGTTTTAAAAATCAAATGTTTTTTCCTATTTATACTTATATAGATTTAAGGTATATAAAATTATGCAGAAGAAAATGTAGAAATTAAATAAAGTACAAAATAAAAATATTGTTTATTTATTGAAAAAAACAGATTAGATCTGAGATATTAATTATTTGAGTTTTCATCCAAACCTTGGTCAATGATCTCTATTCTGGAAAATCTCAATCATGCCTGCCAAGAGATAAAATAATATAGTTTAAAATTTTTCAAAAACCGGAACTGTAATCATTTATTAAATATTGTCCACTGAGTTTTTTATCAAATGTGGGATATTTCACAGATGTTAAAATACCTCATTATTAAAAAACCTATTTTTTTCCAGTAAGAGATATAAATGTTTCAAAATGAAAAAATTTTAGTAATAAAATCAGTAATAAACCTAACAACAACTATAATACTGGTACTAATATTAATACCAGTGAAAAATATTAAGACACTGATGCATTTCAGCTGTCAATGGTGGGACCATCCAGAGGTAAGTTTTACATTATCACTGCTGAGCCATACACAAAAAATGTTTGGGCTTTGAAGAAAAACTGAAATTGCAGACTAAGGAGAATTCAATTTGGGACAGCTGTACCCGTAACAATTATTGACCGAAATTTCAGCTCTTAAATTTTTCTGTTTACACCTTTGAAAATAAAATACCTGTGTCAGGTAGAAAGCAGACTTTACTCCATTTCTATGTTTTGTGTCATTCTGTGGTTGCTGAAAGACAGACACAATTTCTAAGAAGATATTTTAGGATCCACATATAGTGAGAATTATTCTTTGTTGCTCCATGCAGATTTGTACACTTTATCTAGTTTCAGTACAGTCAAGCTGTATCTGCCAAAAATGTTTTTGGGGGGGTAATTTGACTTTATCACCACAGCTGAACACCAAAAGCATTTATACTTCCACACTTATCCTACCATCTACCTCCCACAGGTCTGTGCCTACCGGTCCTACAGCATTTCTGCAGGTTGGGAGGAGTTCTTCCAGGAGCATATCTGCTAGGAACAAAAAAAAAAAGATGTAGGATTATGCACAGTGGTAATGTTAGTTCACTTGGAACACGAACTATACAGACAAAAAATAATTAAATCAGCACGGTCACCTACTGACACTAGGATCCCAGTGTGATGATCCCATCTGTCCTGAAAGAACAACCCTATTAGTAGCCATGGTGACTAATCCAATGTTAGTCCCACTGAGTATAGACACAGCCCACTCTAAGAACCAACTCTGATGATAACTGGCCACATATTTGAGAGGATGGTATGTCACAGGCTACCTTTTAGTGAGCTATAAGTTTTTGTTTCTTTTTATACCTCTAATTTTTAAGAAAAGCTATTTTTAAAATAGCAATTTTAAAATAATGAGTAGCGAACTTTACATTCTGGGCTCAATAATTGTTAAATTGCCAGTAATTGCTAATTTGACCACCACTTAACAAAAACAGCTCTGTGAGACATCCCTTTCCATGTAGTGTTTTTCTTTTGTTATGTTCCTTATGCACCTTTTCTGTGTGATATTTGTTTACTGAGGCTAGGTCAGATACCTGTCTGACATAAAAAACTATTTGTACTATTAAGCTAATTTCAAATCAGTAAGGGTTGCAAAATTTCATCTCTAAATTTTTCAAATTCAGTTTTGATTATGAAATTGCAGATCAGTCATTTAGCAACTCAGTAATAGAGTGCTCTTATTATTAAAAAATAAAATTATGTCTAATTTTTCTTGGAATAAAGGAATTTCACTAGAAATATTGAAGGGCTATGACTGCAATTTTTCTAAGGCTGAATGCAGAAAGATTTGTTTATGTAAATGGTTATAGAATTAAAATAATTCCAAATGTTTGCAAAGCTGTTGGTTGACCACGGATACTATTTCTTTCCCTGCGGCAATGATTTCATCTGCTTGAAGAAAGAAAAAAGCTCATTTTAGGGAAATGATCGCAACCTGTAAATAGCAAATAGATTTTTGTGGAGCATTCTGTATTTGGTTGGTTTTGATTTGTTTGGGTTTTTTTTGATTTTTTTAAATAATAGCCACAATAAGTAGATAAATGACCAGTCTGCAGATGGATGAATTGCTAATAAAGCATTTTTCAAGTATTTTTGAAAAAATTTTAAAAATCTAACACGAGTAATTATAAAATAGGAAAAACTTTGATTTGTTGAGAATATATTTTCACAGAATCAACTTTTGAGGTTTGAAGGGATCTTTACTCCTCATTCTACTGCAACAGTCAATAATGAAAAATTTTTCCTCATCTTAAAAATCCCCTCTTAAGTACTGGAAAACTGCTAGAACATCCTCCTACAGACTTCTCTTTTCCAGGCTGAACAACCCCAACTCTCTCAGCCTATTTTTGAAAGAGAGGCTTGATCCCTCTGGTCACTCATGCGACCCTTCTCTGGACTAGCTGCAATAGGTCCATGTCCTTCTTATCTTGGGGGCCCCAGGGGTGGATGCAGCACTCCAGGTGGGGTCTCACCAGAGCAGAGCAAAGGGGCAGAATCCCCTCCCTTGCCCTGCTGCCCACGCTGCTTTGGATGCAGCCCAGGACACGTTTGGCTTTCTGGGCTGTGAGTGCTCATGGCTGGGTCATGTCCAGCCTCTCACCCACCAGCACCCCCAAATCCTTCTCAGCAGGGCTGCTGACCATCTGTTCATCCTCCAGCCTGGACTGATATCAGGTGCAGGACCCAGGTGCAGGACCTTCCACTTAGTCTTGAACCTCATGAGCTTCACGTGGGCCCACTCCTTGAGCCTGTCCAAGAGCGTCTGGATGAAATTCTTTCCCTTAGGTGTGTCAGCAACACATGTGCTTTGATCTTCCTTTTCTGGATGACACACCTGCAGAAGCTCTTCTTACTACTCTTTACGTACCTTGCCAAGTTCAGCTCTAGACACACCTTGGCCATCCTAACCCCAACCCTACACAACTTGGCAGCATTCTTATACTCTGCCCAGGATACCTGTCCTTGCTTCCGCTCCCTGTCAATTTCCTTCCTGCCTTTTTTTTTGGTCACCAGGTCTTTACTCATCATGCCAGTCTCTTGCCTTTCTTTCCTCATTTCTTACACCTAGCAATTTAGAGCTCTTGTGTGCTATGTAGTGTCCTTAAAATCTGCCGGCTCTTTTCTGCTTCCTTGTCCCTGAGGGCAGTTTCACAGGGAATCCTATTGCCTAACTGCTTGAACAGGTGGATCTGAAATTCATTTATAGGGAACTCAGCCAGGGCACTTGCTAGCAGTGGATATCCAGACTGTACTTATTCACTGGGAAAATAGAGGGATGAGACACGTGATATAAACCAGGGATGAAATAAGAGCTAAGGAGCACCAGAGATAGAACAGAGGCCTGTGACTGTTACCTGGGTGTCTCCATTCTGCTGCTTATCTCCCAGTGTTTCCATCATATACACATTCATAAATATATGGATATGTTTTTTAATGGTCATATCAGATATTTATTTTCATTTATCCCTCAGGTTTATGGGTGGAATTAATCTGCTCTAACCTGAGGATGCGCAGATTAGATATCTAAATCTGTGCAGGTCACCTTAGTTGGACTTGTCTTATTTTAATATTGAGAAATAAATATCTTCCTGATGTGATTTATTTTATTTTGTGAGAAGGTGATGTAAATTACATGAACTATTCTCTGAAGTGTCTGATTTTTCTTCTGACTGTAAAGGCAGTCTAGCATTTTCAAACAGATTTAGTAATCTACAATTTTTACATCTGAGACTGAATTGAATCCTTTGCTTAATTGCTTGACATGAATTTGCTCAGCATTGTGTCTTACTTGATCTGGTATTCTGTCTCACTGATCATCTGCACTTCCAAATATTCTTATATTAATTTCAATATAAACATTCAGGATAGGATCTACCTCACCTATCCATCTGCATCTTTCTCTAGAGGAAGACTAATATATCTGAGATAGTCATCTTAATTTGTAGCTTAAATAGTCATCTAATTAGTGCGGTATTTAGAGTTTGATATCCATATGAGTTTGTCATGGTTTATTCTCCAGAAGCATTTATTTTCAAATCATGTAAAAGTTTCCCCTCATAACTTTCTCAGATGTCTTTTCTTAAGATTTCGAAAATGAGACAGTTGGTTCTCAACTGTTCTGATTTCTAAACCAAGAATTTCTCAGCACGTGCAACTGTGAGAAAACTGTAAATTAGTCAGAGGAAATGCTATTCTCAATTAACTGCATCCTTATAAAAGTGTCCTGATTTCAGCTGAGATAATTTCTTCTTAGTAGCTGCTACAGCGTTGTGTTTTGGAGGCAAAGTATGAGAAAAATGTTGATAACACGTTGGTGTTTTGGTTGGTGCTAAATGATGTTTATCCTAAGTCAAGGACTTCTTCTGCCAGTGAGGAGGTGCACAAAAAAAACCGGGAGGGAGCATAACCAGGACAGGTGACCCAAACTGGCCAAACGGATATTCCACACCACAGAATGTCATGACCAGTTAATAAATGGGGGGAGTAACCCAGAAGGGGTCAGCTTGGGTTGCAGGGACAGGCTCTGGAATCGGTCAGAAGGTGGTGAGCAACTGAATTGTGCATCACTTGATTTCCTTGTTTGTGTGTATTTTTCCTTTTATTTTCATCATTATTATTTGCTATCATTACTTTATTTAACTTTTGTTTCAATTATAAAACTGTTCTTATCTCAGCCTAAAGTTTTACTTTATATTCTCCTCTCCATTCCACCGGAATGGAGGAGGTGAACAAGTGGTTGTGTGGTGTTTAGTTGCCAGCTGGGCTAAACCATGACAAGAAGTTGGGCATCTAGTACAGTCCCTTCAAGAAAATTTTATCTATTGCCATAGAGAGAAGATAGGCATTTCCAAAGTGGCAAACAACTTGGTAACTACATTACACTTTTTAGACAGTGAGATTTAATGAGACAAATCCAAAATAGGTAAAGAATATTTTACATATGCATATTGGTCAACTTGCAGGTACTGAAGTTCTGATTTGTATTCACTGTTATCTTGGAAAATGCATTTTGTCTATAAAGGTTGCTTACCTCTGTAAAATAGGAATATGGTGCTTTTCTGTTTTGGAACTCCAATATAAAGAGTAGTTGCTAAGTTTATGATGCCATTAGCAGAGCGTGGAAGGTATTTGGCTGATAAAAGATAATTTGGCTGAAGTTATAAAAAATAATGAAAGTTTTTCCACTTAACAATAACCATTTAGCTGATAGTCACTGAGGAGGAATATGTTTATCTCGGCTTCCTCTCTATTAAGTAGAAAGAGATCGTCCTCCCTAGATGCTGATATATTTAACACTGAATTGCTTTTTGAAGTCTCTCTTTTTCACTTTCAACTAACTACAGAGTGAGTTCTTGATGAATAGAATCCCAAATTACGCGTTTTAAATAGGTGGCTAGAATTAAGGAGAATGAAACAAGGTCAGAGAGCAAAGTCTAAAGAATGGAAATTGTGCTTGCAAATGTGTTTCTCTGGTAAATACATTTATCAAGGAAGTTTATGACAGGGAGCAATCAAGATATGATCTACCAATAGAATTTTCACATTAAAATAATATTCGGATGTTTTTATTTATGAGAGACATTTCTGAAGATAGTTAATTACATTTTCATCTTTCTAGTATCAGGATTTTGATGAAAATAGTATATAATTAGTACATACATATAAAACTGTATATTCATGTATATATAGAAATATGTATATACATTATTTTGCATTGGTTTTTATATTCAAATTGAAGGATTATAAGCATATCCTGCAGGAAAAGCTAGGTGGTGTAAGACAACCTGTGACTAAGATGCAAAGTAATGACAGGAGACTATTTTCCTCAGGACTGTCTTCCTTCAGCTGGATTTAATTATAGCAGTATTAATTGTTGCCATTTTTTTCAACCATCTCACACAGTTTTACTATCATAATAGAAGCAGGAGACAGACCCTGTCTTCTGAATCTGCATAACAGTTATACTAGATCAGCAAAACCTAAAGATCTTACTCATCAAGTAAGATCTAAATATTCCTCAGCTATGACAAGCATGTAGAATCAGCAAATACACTTCAAAGAAAATGTAGATGTTAAAAAGGAAAGAGTGAGCATAGATTCTGTTACAAATGCCTTTAAAGACTACAAAACCTGTCACACAGTGTGAATTGAAGCAGTTTAAATAGGCTGGCATGATAATTTAGGACTTTAATTATTTTAAAACACCTGATATTGTTTTGTTTGTTTATTTGTTTGTTTTTCTTATATTGGGATGAGAGTGGCAGAATATATTTGCTGTTGAATAGCGGGAAATATACATGAGTTTAGGTTACACAGTTATGTTATATATTCAATACCACAGGCCCCAGAACAAAGTGTGGTATAAACTGTATTGCTGGAACTCTTCCACTATATACAAATAATAAAAAGTATTGGCTTTACATGGGGCTGGAAGGCAGCCATTCTCCTTTTGCTTTCTGTACTAATATTCTGCCCACCAGACCAATAACAAACACTCTCTGAAAAGAGTTTTGGAGTATTTCTGAAGTAAAAGTGGATCAGATGCAAGAGGAGAAAAGAATGCACTGTTGCAGTTTATCTAGAACCCTCAAAATACAAATACTTGTGTAAATCCCTGTGGCAGAGAAGGGAATAGAAATTTTCCGTGTTCTACTGAGTCCTCAAACCACAGACCTAAAGGACTGCAGACAGACACTGCTATCACAGAATCACCGTTACTTGACTTTTTTTTTTTAATTTATTTTAATTTATTTTTCTCTTTCTCCAGACAGACTAGCTGGTAAATTTGTCCTACTTTTAAACACACACTCAGAAAATTCTAACTCAGAAAAAAATGCATGCCATTATATATCTATAAGTGCTATACAATTTGGAAAAAAAAAAAATCATTTTCTGGGAAGGGATGGAAAATTCCCCAAGTCCTCAAATTGTAACTCCAGCATAAGCCCAACCTTACTATTCATGGCTAAATGTATACACAGATGGAGTACAGGGACTTTAACTGCACTCTGTAAGTTCTCTGTAGAATTGTCTTACGTCTTTTTTTTTTTTAATGATAATATGCTGCTCTTATTCTCAGACTAACTGGCCCATCTGATAGTTCTGTTTGTGTGTCTGTGCTGATTTGTAAGCAGTTACTTTATAGATTAGCATCTGATCTTGTGAAGTTGACCATATCTATCCATGTGTATATTTTTTACAGCTGCTGTAGACTTTTTATCAGAATAAGGTTTATTGGAATTTTATAGGGTAGAACTAAAATTCATTTAATTATCTTTAACTCTGTGGACCAAATCAGGAAATAACTAAACTGACTAAACTAAGAACTATAAAATATCACTTATTCACTTAGAATATATATCAACAAAGGATTATTGGTTCAAAATAGATGTATTCACTTGATTACCTGGAATAAAGTAATACAACCTTTTTATCCTTTAGTGGGAAATTACAGCATGATAACATAATTTAGATTTTTTTTTCATATTATTTACAGTCAATATAGAAACAAGGTGTGAGATATTCAGTTTCTATTAAGAACTTTGAAATTTCGAAGGTGGTTCAAAGTTTCTTAATGGTGAAATTGTTCTTCAGAAACAAATGATCTCCTACACAGAAGTTCTGCATTGTTCTCAAAAACATGTTCAAAAACTACAAAAAAAAATATTAATTCCATAGTTAAGTACGACAATCATGAAGCCTTGTAAGTGAGGGTGATAAAAATTATTCTTTCAGCTCTGTAAACTAAAAAGAAAAAATTAGTTTTATTTCCTCAATGACAAATATATCACACAAAGAAATGTTTCTACACAAAGTGAAAATTACAGGATTATCACCATAGACAGTTTGTTTCATTTTATTTTTCACTGATGTTCAAATTTTTATAGTTAATGAATAAATTAAACAAGTAAAAAAATTAAAAATAAATGAAAAAAATTTGAGATCATACATGGAGAATGATTTGTAACATACTAAAAAAAAGGGACCAGTAGGGATGGTCTGAGGTATAATAGCACAAGGTAGCTAAGTGCATTAAAAGCATTGCTGACCTATGAACAACAGCAACTCCTGGAATTTAAAAATTGATACTTAATTTTGCAGTAAGAAAAACCACTAAGAATCTTTAATCTAAAAGAGGCTGTCATATTGTCTCTTTGTAGACCATGATGAAATAATTGCGATAAATAATTGGTGTATTGATGATTTTTTAGATTTATTTTGCATGGGAAATAAAAAACAAAATAGGACGATAAAACAAGGCATGATAACATGTTGCAGTGGCCAAACCAGCAGCTGTGATGGCCGAGGGGCCAAAGGGCTCAGGTACAGGAGAGGCCTGCTGGTGGGCCAACTCCGAAGTCTAAGATCACCCCTTAACTCAGGAAGAGGAAAGCTTCTCCCACCAGGCTTCAAGATTCTGTGTAGATTCGGTCTGTCTGATTGGCCAGACAGACCCTTGTATCCCTTAAAGGGTTGTAATCCAGTCTCCACTCCATCCCCTCCTTCTCCCCATTGGTTGTTGTTGTATTACCCCGCCTCCGTGCTGTACCCCTTTATAAGTGTGTCCCAGGCAGGAGGCCGGCCTCTTTGTTCCTGGACTCCTTCGTTGAGGTTTAGCAATAAACCCCTCGGAATTCTGTACGGAGAGCCACCTCCTGACTCTTTGCCTCTAGTGCCGCCTGAGCTAGCCAGCTCAGTGTGAGCGTGTGCTGCGTGCTTCCACCGCACGGGTGAGAGAGCTGGCTTGTGAGTGTGCCACGTAGCACCGCCAGAGCGATTCCTTGACAGAGAATGCTTCAGGAGTAACGCAGCATCTTCCCCACCGAACACCCCATACAGCAATAAGAACACTTCATTTTCAGGGTAACATTTCTTGTACTATAATGTGCCCATTTTTATAGAATCATTTGCCTGCCAAGCGTCATCCATATGAACTGACAATTAAATTTGTTCTTTGCTGCTATTTAGCCTTTTTGGTCCGTACTCAGAGGCCAGTCTCCGGAGAGTCAGCAAATTTCTCCTAAAGCAGACTCTGTGATTCTAGGAGCAACTAAATGAGGGCTGATACTATTCCACACAAAAGGCAGCTGAGAACTGGTTTCACTCTTTTGTCACCCATTACTGCCCCTCAGTGTTTCCAAGAAAGAATGTTCAGTCATTCCTACCTTTTCATTATGATCAGAATTTCACCATACACATGGGGAAAGAGAGACTAGTGAGGTTTTACTGGGAACAACTGTCTCTTTTGCATTGAACACATGCAGCTTATTTCAATATGTGCTTAGCAGAATTGCCATGTCTTTTCCTGTATAACACCAATACACATCAATGTTTTCCATGTCTACCTCAAAACATGATGATTAAAGGAAAATAAACACACACATGGATTTATATGAATACAAACATTAGTATTAACACGTAGGCAGATGAGTAGGCTCTGACCTGGTATTTAGCTAACTGAACAGAATATGAAAAACATGACAATGTGAGATTAGCATGAGAAAATGCTGAACATAACAAATTAGAAAACAATAACCTGATAAAACTTTCAGACAGCACCATGAGAAACTACAGGACTAGCTAGTGTGTGGGAAGAGCCTAGGAAAGATCCAGAGTCTTGAGTTTCTGAATGAGTTGAGGACCTAGGATCCAGGATGGATCACATGGATGTTAGGTAAACATAAAACCTGTGCTAATAATCAACAGATCTGTGAATGTAGGTATTACCGTGGGTTAAGGAGTAAGGGTGTCTGTCTATCAGCAAGTCTGTCTTCAGTCCTGATCAACAGGAGAGGAGGAACACTATTTAGTGTTGTCTGTGTTCATGGGCGTGCTGCATTAAAGGCCCTCAGTTTCCGAGCATGTATATTTGTGTCTGTGTGTGTGTGTAGTTGTGTGTGCATACACATGCACATGTCTTTGCAGAACACCTATTTACTGGCTGGATCTACTGATAGAAACAGTAGCAGACTGTGATTCCCTGGAGAGTGAGAGTGCATCAAATTGAGCTCTAGTGCACTGGGAACAAGGAATTCCCAATGTCCCGGGGACCATCAGGTTCAGTTTCTTTAACAGTGAGAAGCATGGGAAAATTTAGTTTAAGCACTTTGGCAGTTGTATTCTATACTCACTTTTTTTTTTTTTCTGAGCTTTACTATGATGTACTACTGCTTATAAAATGCTGAAAATCAAACAAGAACCTTTACGGAGCAGCTCTGATATGTTGTTTGTGCTTCCTGCATTTCTCCCGCTGTGTGCTCCAGGCTGCTTCTCTTGTGAAATTCAGTGTCAGTGTTAAGAAATATATTAGATACACATGTGAAATTCAAGCACAAGTCCCGGAGAAAAAAATACAATCTCAGCTGATTGTAATGCTTAGGTACTCAGCTGCTGAAACACAGACAGGTATTGTGTATGAAATATTTTTTTCGCTCTTCAGTGTGTGAGAACAATTGGTGCTTCAGATTTAAGACCAGAACAGACTGAATGTGAACAGAGTTCATGCAGTTACATACTGCTAGGTAATTACAAATGTTGAGGTCACAGATACATTTTAACTTGCTTGTTTAGCTGGGTTGTAAGCCAGTAGGTCTGACAACAGAGAACCTATGGACCTGAAACATCTCTTTAAGGTAAGTGCTTACAGTCTTGTCTCTATATATGAATAGGTGTACTTTTGCTGTTTTTCTTTGGAAATTTACCCAAGTAGAAAGGAGTTAATGAAATGCTTGTCCCTCTTTTAATACTACTGGACCATGAATGAAATATGCATCTGAAAATACTTGTTTCAATACCTCTCTGACAGAAAGATATTCAAGTCAGTTTTATAAATTCAACATCTGTTTTGGAATACAATGTGCTATAAATATTCGCCATGTAGAGACATTTCCTATGTCTCTTATTGAAACTCTAATATTGTGGTTACAGGGACATAAGGGCCAGGGTGAAGGGAAGGGAAGGTGAGATGATGTAGCATTCCATCCTCAAGGTAAACGGCAAAGCCTGAGTTCTGTCTCCTGTGTGTGTATGTGAACATATGAAGCACAAGAAAAAGAGGGAATTAAAGGACTACATGCAGTCACAGAACCACAATATGATTATGATGCAAGACACATGGTGGGGCAGCTTCAATGACTAAAGTGCTGGATGAATTAAATCTTTTCAAAAAGCGTAACAGAGAGAGGAGACAAAGTTTTGCAACCTATGTGGAGTAGGTTGAGTGTACATTTATATTTCTAAGGGACGACTGAGAATTTACGGGTCAGGATCAGTTTATTGGGTTTGCATGGCCAAGATTTGGTAGCAGGGTAGGGAGTGGCTACAGGGCAGCTTTTGTGATGGGCCTCTATGTCAGAGCACTCACTGAAATGCATGGGAGAACTCACTGAAAGCCTTGTTAGAGTGGAAGTAAATATCATGGTTTCTCTACCATTCACAGTCAGTCATTTCACTATAGAAGCCAAACATCTCGGTTATACATACTGGTAAATTCCCTAGGAATTCCTTAGGGTATTCCCTATAACTTTTTGTCCTTTACACCAAAACAACAATAGAAGTTCTCAAAATTCTTAGCATTGGGAAGCTACCACTGAGAATGAGAATTCTGAGCCTGAAATGCTCTGCTGTGAGCAGAATGGTAGCAGGTACATATATCTACATCTTTAACATTCCACTTGCAAGGACTAAGGACAATGAGAAAGCAAATATTTTTTTCTTTTCTTTTCTTTTCTTTTCTTTTCTTTTCTTTTCTTTTTCCCTTTCCTTTCCTTTCCTTTCCTTTCCTTTCCTTTCCTTTCCTTTCCTTTCCTTTCCTTTCCTTTCCTTTCCTTTCCTTTCCTTCTTTCCAATTTTCCTTTAGTCTAAATTTTAGGTGGTCCATGACATCTGGAGATGTTTTCTCATTTGTAGACTGAGAAACTCTCTTTAAGGAAGATAGAATTTTTACAAGATATCAGAGCAACTGTGGAGAAATGCAGAGGTTAGCAGGCTTTATGTACTATTAATAGCAACTAAGATATTGAGCTTGAATCTTAATGGTGATTAAAACCATTTTAGCTTCTCATAGTGGTCTAAATGTATGTATAAATTCATAGGAAACTTGGGTTACAGTCTATCTGTGTTCTGGACTCTTTTTACCAGTAAGGAAGTGGCTAAATTGCTCCTTGTGAGGTGAATTTATTGGTAAATATATCTCTTCCCATAACAAAAAACAGTCATTTAAAAATAGCAACCCTTTGTTGAAAGGCTTTTAAAAAGTCTCTATGTTTGGCTTAATTGCATCTTTAAAATGACTGAAATAATCCTCCCAACCATCCCTTCTTATTATCCAGGATTATGAATAAACCTTTAAATAAATTTACAATCTCTTAAAGGCCTGATTCTCAGCTGGTATAAATTAGCATATATTCACTGAAATGTGTAAATTGGCAAACCTTTGGTGCTAGTAAAGCTGTATTGATCTAAGTCAATTAGAAACTGCCCAATATTCCACTGAAAACTCTTCAATAGTTTGTTTAAAATACTGTATTACTTCCATGATGGATTATAGGGATATAAATGTGTTTCCCTGTGGAGGTAAAAATGGTTGAATTTTCATGTCTCAGTTGAACTTCAATAAATTAGCTGATTTCCGTAGGGCTTTCTTATACATAATTTCAAAGTGCTAAGTATGTTATCTTTAAGTCTATTTACATAATAGACAATAACAGCCAAAATTTTAAAACAAAATTATTTTATTTGATTAACAGTAATTAAATAATCTAGTTATATTTACTTAGCTCTGTGAAGATTCTTTTTCTGTGAGCATGAATGGTGCTTACACACTTTAAAAATAAACTATGACTAGATATTTTGCTTTTTTAATGCTTCTAACACTCAAGATGGGTGTCAGTTTAATTTCTTGCACTTTCAGTTATACTGTATTGTACTGATACTGCTTATAATTTCTTTCATTTTCTTTTTTCTTTTTCTTTTTTTTTTTTTTAAGAGAGTTTTAGACATTGTATAAAAGTTTAACAGGTTAAACCTACTTCATGTCCATAAGACACACATACATCCTTTTCAGTGACACCATAAAACATATGAAGAGTTATGTAAGTATTTTGGCGGACCTGTACTCACAGAAGAAGGGTAAAATGGCTTTGTACACTTAAGGGTGGAAAGTGTGTCTCTTCTACAAGCAGCATTGCAGAGGGGAAAATCAAGAAACATAATATACAGGAAACTTGATTCTTCTCTCAAGACCGTGCTCTAACTCACTGTTTACCTACAGAAGCCAAAAAGATGGCTGCTTGCTTTGGCTGGATTATTTGAAGACTGAATGAATGAAGTATTTGAATAAAGTTGTATAATTTATAGCATGCTGATGGAAATACTTACCTATAACAAAAAAGTAATTCAACTCAAAATAAAATATCCCCAAATGTACCCATAATACACAAGAAACAGATATCCAGGCATCAGCTCACCTTTTAAATTTGCACACATTTCCCTGCAAATGACCATTACGAAGACCAAAAGACCAGAACTGTACTTTTCGTAACCACAAGCAATATCAGAGAACTTGCATCTTGCTATGTCCAGATTAAAGACAAAAGTAGCACTCTTGAATTGCATCAGTCAAAGGTAGATCCTATGTATAGTATTTTTTACTAGAAATCCAGGTTATGTTTAATATATTTAATATTAATCATGGCTCATGTGGGCCATGCTTTTAGGTAACACCATAGATAAAGCAACTTTATTTCAGTATTTATGTGATTTCACTTTTCCACACTATAATTTCAATATATTTTGAACAAACAGACTTTTTAAAGAAAATTTTAAAAGCACTTTGACAAACAAGAATTAAAATTGTTGCATAAAAACTTATTTTGCTTTCTATAGAATATGTCCTATGAAGGTCTTCATTTATTGTGAATAATAGATTCGAAAAAGGAAATATTTTGTTTCTTACTTATAAGGCATTTGGTAGCTGTCAGAAAATACAAGAAATAAGACCCTACCAAAAAAGAACTAAAACATGAAAAGTTATTTAATAACATTTTCAGAAGAGATTGCAAAACTACAGTAGTTCCTTAAGTTAGGAGCAGTGTAGAGGAAAATTACATTCTGTGGATTAGTAAGCAAAGTGCAGGGAAATAATTCCCAGAATCTGTCATATTTACATAATTTTTCATATGTATTTTATACATAATCTAAATAGTGCCTCATTTTAATAAATTAATGGTGAGTTAGGACAAACACCTAATAACTTTTCAGTGTCCTGACTATGTGTATTGGTTCTGGATGGAGTGGAGATAATTTCTCCCATAGCAGCCTTCACGGAGCTGTGCGTTACGCTAGTAGCCGGAAGAGTTGGTAACACACCAGTGGCTTGGCTGCTGCTGAGCATCACTGGCACAGCATCAGGACTGTCTTCGCAACCCTCCCTCTCTCCCAAAAGGCCTGTAGGCTGGGGTGGGAAAGAGGCTGGGAAGCGACACAGCCAGGACAGCTGACCCAAGCTGACAAAGGCATATTCCATACCATGTGACATCATGCTCAGCAATGAAATCTAAGAGAAAGGAGATGGGGAGCGGTATTAATTAATAAGGCATTTTTCTTACAAAGAAACCACTACTCATGGTGAAGACCTACTTCCCAAGAAGTAGCTGAACATCACCTGCTGATGGAAAGTAGATGATAAATATTTTTTGTTTTATTTGCTGCTATGTGTGACATTTATTTATTAAATTGTCTTTGTCTCAACCCATGAGATTCTCGTCTTATTTTCTTCCCCTGTTCCACTGAACAGAAGTGAGAGAATGACATCAGGGCCTGCCAAGATCACTCCATCCCATTAAAGCTTCCAGCTTTCAAGTATTTGTGGAGATTAATATTTTCATATAAATTATTTCATGTTTCAGTTTTCTTCTGGAGCTGAAAAGCAGGGAAAAGAAAAAAATTACCTACAAGCCAATTATTCTGTTGCATGCAGAGACAAGGCAGGGCAGAAAAACAATTAGTGGGATGTCTAAATAGAAATATCACAAAAGAGATACCAAAGCTTCTGTTTCCAGTTCTAGAAGGATGATTGAGTTTTTGTAAACAAATGACATTTCCCTTGTTATATTCTGGTTTCTCTTTTTTGCCTATTATAACATGAGAAAAACTTCCAAAGTAAAAGAAATACCTTCAGCAATACTTTAGTCTCCCTAATTCTGTGTCTAAAATTTCTTTCTGAAATTATGTAATTAAATGTTGAATAGGAACACTGTTTGAGCTGATGGTATTCTGGAAAAGACCCTGTAGATCTACTGAAGTTTCTATGTAGTGCTGTTCCACTGCATGGAAATGTGAACCCATTCAAGTGGATCAAGGTTAGCATGAGTTATAATATATTACTCAATTTTTTTTGAGAATTAATTTGTATAAAAAAAGCTTTTGCAAATATTATTTGGCACACATATTGTGTTAATGACTGAAAGTATTTTTTAGGTACAGTAACTGAAGAGATTTCCATACATATCATTCTAGTATTACATGGAGAATAAGAAAAATTTTAAATAAAGAATTAAAGTTAATAGCTTCCAATTCAATCTTTAATTACATTGAATAATATATAATGAATTACATATCTCAAATGTTCTAAGAAGTGCTCTCCACATATCACAATGAATCAAACTCAAATAAGCCTATTATTTTCAATGCACATTACAATTATAAAGCAGCACAAAGTCAAACAGCAGTAGCTGAAGATCACAAAGATGAAGATCCAAAATATTTCAACTTAATTCTACATTGATGCACTAATTGTTTCACAGATTGGAGGCCAGATCAAAATAAGGACTTAGCTACTCCAGTGCACTGCCTTTTCAATCTGTAAGATTATACAACAATAAAAGTAAATAATAATAATATAAAAAAAGGTCTGGAAAAAGTTAAAGCATTAGACTTTGTGTGCAGTTTTGGTTCTTTTAGGTATTAACAACATATTTTAAAAGAAACTTTAAAATCCAGAGGTTTGCCCCTTTGGAGATTCTAAGTGCCAAAGCCCAGTCATGACCTGAATTCTCCTGCTCACCGAATTTAGACATGAAGGTAACCAATGCTTCTCAACAGATTAATTTTTTGTTTGTTATTACCTCAACATCTACTATTACAGCTTGTTATATAGCCAAAATTTCCCAAGAAGAGACAGGATGAGCAACCTTATAAGGATTTAATTCTTTTTTAAGTCCAACAAACCTGCAAAAATGCATTCTTCTGCCATTTAATAAATACATTTCTGTGATACACCTGTGAGGGAAAGCAAAGAGAATTGGGGCTGTTGCAGCTTGGAGAGGATAAGGCTTCAGGGTGACCTAATTGTGACCTTCCAGAACCTAACAGGAGCCTACAGAAAAGACGGGGAGAGATTTTTCACAAGGACATGTAGTAAAACAAGGGAAAATGGCTTCAAACTGAGAGTAGGTTTAGAAGAGATAGCATGAAAAAATTCTTTACTGTGAAGGTAGTGAAGCACTGGAGCAGGTTGCCCAGAGAAGTCGTGGATACCCTATCCCTGGAAGTGTTCAAGGATCAGCAACATCATCAGTGGAAGGTAGGTAGCTCTGCCAATGGCAGGGCATTGGAACTCGATGATCATAGATGGTTCTATGATTCTATAATCTTAATTCTAAGTACTTAATTCAAACTGCTTTATAGCATGATAAATAATGGAATTAAAAGTGAGCATGGTTGCCTCTCTACTGCCACTGTGCATAAGCCACTGAAAGAGAAAAACACCTGCTTATTGGTGAGCCCAGGTTGCTGAACAACACAGGTATAAAATTCTGAGTCTGTATTGCTATAGCTAAGATCAAGGGATTGGTTTTCTCTAATTGTATCTCTGTGATCTCCTTTGTTTGTTTTGGATTCAGCCTATAAAATTTCCCTTAACTTTTCATGTTTTTCCTCATAGCTTGTTAATTTTGGGGGCTTTTTAACCCACGTTATCCAGTTCTGAGCTATTTTCACTTTCTCTGCCTCTATACTGCTGGCTTACATAGGAGTTGTACAAATGAATAAAATCTCCCCCATGTTCCTCATCTTCACAGACTTTGCTGCAGTGGACAGTTCATTTGGCAATACTTGTCTTTACGTACAGACACGTGCCTCTGTGTTTTGGGGTCAGCTTCAGCAAAGTCTTTTTGAAGTGCACTGCAGCTTTTACCTGAGGTATGTGCAAAGGGACCTTTTCCATTCCAAGCAAAGGAGAGCACAGGGTGTGTGACAGAGCTGCTCACTGGGTTCCTGGAAGCCAGTCAAGGTCAACCCACCTGTGATACAGTTACACCCCAAGAGACCACTAGTACTTTACACATCCAAACAGCAGCAAAAGTAACACAAACACTTACACATTAGAAAGCAATAAAGGCTAATTTTTTAGTGTCATAAAGTAATCATATTAGAAGGGAATATACTCTTAACTTTTACAAGCGTGTTACTATATGCTTAGTGTATATTCACTGCCTGCTAAGCAAAGGGAGGAAAAGTGCATTCAACCTCTGAATTCTTAAATAAGAAGGGAAAAAGATTAAAAAAAACTGTAAGATGGAAGAATCTGAGACATCAAACTGAGTAAATGGCTGACAAACAGCCTGATCTTTTTTTCAGCCTTGTCCTTTGTTTTCCCTCCAGATACACCACATCTGTTCATAAGCCTGACTTGTTATGTCATGTTTGATTCAGGCTGTACAGGGCAGGAATCCTCTTTGTGCTGCATCTGAGTGGTATATGACATGTTTATAAGTGAAAATGAAATATGCCAGTCGAAGATGAGGCGTTCATCTCAGCAAGCAGAAGCATAAGCGAAACACTCTAAAACATTTTTCTAGAAGCTGGACTCAGGTGTTTTACCAAGCTGAAGGACACATGTGTTTTGAAGGCAGATATTTGTATGCAGCCCATGAAGAGTGTAGGACAGCTACTTTGTATGAGTTTGGCAACAGTAATAAAATGAACTTTTCTACCTTACCAAAATAAACATCACAAAATTTCATGTTTAAGAGCTTAACCTTTAGGTGCTTAAAGATTTAAGAGCTTAAAGCATTAAGATTTAAGTGGACTACCAATAATATAAAGTAAAATAGTACAGAACAGAACTAGTGCTGCTTCTAGGGAAATTTATTTTTGAGTCACCATGAGTTGCACAATGAACTCTATCTGGAGGGGAAAAAAAGAGAGACAAAAAGACAGAGAAAGCTTGAACGCTATTATGCAGACATTCTTTTTTAGCAAAAAGGAGAAATCCTATATTTCCAAGAATATACATGCTCTCCACCTAATATATTTTACATACAATTTTCACCTATTTTTGGCAAGATAAAACTTATTTAGTTTTTGAAAAATGTCTTTTTTTTTCCTTTAAAAAAAAAGGTCTTTCTTTCTTTTGTCCTTTCTTTCTTTTTAACTTTTTTTTTCAAGGACACCTAACTGGAAGATAAGTTGTATTTTTCTCATGTTGTGAAGAGATAAGAAAAAATGGTAAACATTTATACATTTTCATTATTTTTATTATAATTTCAAACTGCGACCTGGTGGGGCAGTGACTGAAGGTGTGGGCACACAAGGGAGTCACATTCCAGGGGGCCTATTCGTTCGCCATCAGTGTGCAGGCTCAGAGCAAAAAATTTCATTTCAGACCACAGAAAAAGGCTTTTAAGTCCAAGGTCTCAAGATCAGGAGTTTCCCAGTGTCCATCACTATGTCTGTTTAGCAAGCTACAAATTCATATAGAGAGAAACTTCTTCATTGCACATGTCCTTAATCTGTCCTTCAGGTCTTGTCCATTGTTACTACAGACCTGAAGAGTGCATTAACAAATAGATCCATCTCTATAATATGTTTGACAGAACTTTATATGTAGGGTTTTTTAGGACACTATAGCTTCAGAAATTTTATGTTTTATCTCACCTTTTTATTCGGGTGGGAAAAAAAATAAGGTGACCAAGAGGTGTCTGTGGGAGTGGTGCTGGATGGATAGCTGGCAGGAGAAACTGGGAGAGTTGCTGGGGAGTGGGAAGTTTTTAACAGCAAAACCTTGGCATGTGAGTAATAGGTTATTTCACCATTCTACTAATACTGTTGATGTTAACAAGGACAGACCTGTCAACAGTGTAGCTGAACTACTGACATTTGTCATCTCTTTTCAGCTCTCACCTCTCTTTTCAGTTGGGGCTGTACTTTCCTAGAATGTCAGATTTTTCAGAAGAGCCCATTTATGATACTCATAAGGCAAACACAAGGGTACAATGAAGTGGATTTCCATGAGTAATTACATCTGTCAGCAGTGGCAGTATTTATGATCCAGAATCATTAACAAGACACAGACGCTACCAAGATTTTGCCTGTACCATCTGAATGAGTGACTGCTATTGTCAGCCACTGAATGCCCCGAGGAAAGGTGGGGGTGACAGTTTTCTGAGGCCCCAGCAAGAGTGGCAATGTGCTGGTGGAAAACAAGCAAGGAAGTTGGTATTTCCTAAATTCATACCTGCAGAACTGATAGCCTCGAGCAACACAGCATGATTGGCTTATGCATCATTGCATTTTAAGTGTTAGTTTGATTTCTGTATACAGGCTTTCAAGGGCAGAACGAAAACAGCTATTCATAAATACAGTCCCAATTCTTCTCTTTTCTGTTGTCTGGTCTAACTGAGAGCAGAGGATCTGATGTCAAAAGATTTGGAATTTTAGGTATGAAATTTCTGTGTATATGTATAATTTCAACGATGACAAAAGGAGCCTGACTATGTGACTTTCTCAAAGGTGTAATGGGCCAAAATTTTTAGGGACTATGAATATCTGTTGTAATAGTATTCCATTCAGCACTTTTTATCATACAGCAGAAATATTATCCCTTCTATAGTTACTTTTTGCCTATCCAAGGCTGATACGAGAGCAATCTCATAGATATCTATTGATAGATGATACAGATAGATGTAGATGTAGATGCAGATGTAGTCAGAGACAGAGATATGAAAAAAACCCAGGAAGTAATACCAAGTATACTTGCAAGTGAATACTTGCAAGGATAAAAAGTCTTGTCTACTCATTAATTAGATAAGGATTCCAGGAATGGAGGTTAGTATGAATTGTGTCCATTTGTTTGGGTTTGGCTTTTTTCCCATTAAGAATACCTCAAACATTTGAGGTACAAGTATGGCCACATAATCATAGTTTGTCTTTTAAAAAATGAGACCTACAGGAAAATACATTATCCTTTAATACATTTTCGGAAGACGCTTATTTTTTCTAGTGTATAATAAAGTTTATAAAAAAAAATTGTTTCTGTAGATATTCATAAGGAAACCAAACTACAAAACAGCAAAATTGTTAATAAAGAAGAGGTAGTGTTCCTAATGCCATACTGCAAAGGATTGTGCTTCTACATTTCACACAGCAAAAATAACACTGACTGGATCAGCAGAATAGTAATACTGTCATTTGCCCTCAGTGTCAAGCTCACAGATTTGCAGTAGTCTCTATCAAAAGCTGTAGTAACACCGATGTGAATTCCTTAGACTCTGCTTTCTGTAATTTAGTAACCCATGGTCTTAGGTTCCAGCAAAATTTAGGTTGAATACAGTGGTGTCAGTTGATTCAGAACAAATTACAAAGCAAATCAGATTTTTAGGGCTAAGAAGGAAAGATACATTTACCAAAGTAAAATCCAATAGGAATGCATAACTTTTGAGATCAAAGCAATCTTCTAGGTTTTGTTATCCAAACCCACATTGTAACAATAATTCCATTTGCAGTAATTGACATTTGAATACATTGTAAGCATTTCAGTGACAATTAAGATTTTTACAATACTTTGATTCATACTTTACTACCAGTAATTTCATGAAATGAAATCAGCTTGAAGAAGAATAATTTGGTGTGTACAGTGAGAAACAGTGACTATAACCTGATTAATTTTAAGCAAAACCTAGTAAATTAGGCTGACATTATCATAGTACTGATTTCAATTTAAATTAAGTTTTGTGCATATACATTATTTTTTATGTTCACAGAAGTTGATTTCTGCTTAATATCATTTATTGTAAATACCAATTGAACTGGGATACATCGAGAACAGTGGAAACAGGGCTTCATTCGGGTTAATGAAGATACATTTATTTCTAGGTATATTTTCAGGTCCTCAGTGGGATGGCTTGAAAGCAGGCTGAAACACAGCATGGTCAGTGACCTTTGTTCCATCTGTTCACAGAAGGGCCTTGCGATACCCGTAACTCAGCTTCTACGTATTGCACCCAAGAAGTCTTAAAAAACCTTATCCATCCTCCATCAGTAATATGATACTTCTTCAAGGCATGCAAAATAAGTGTTGATGGCTTAAAGCTAAGCAGGCAATCTGTGACCATTGCCAGCTCATCCACAGCACTCGTAAATCTGCTCTTGATTTCCTAAAACAAAGAATCAGTGTTTTCTGTTTCAGACGCTGCATTTTTTTCTTTTTTTTCTAGCACCTGTGCCTGAACATAGAATCCTGAATCTAGTTCTGGGATCCACGATTCAGGAAAGACCCATGTCTGTTAGAGCAGGTCCGAAGGAGGACCATGAAGATGATCAGAACACTGGAGCATCCCTCCTATGACAACAGGTTGAGGGAGCTGGGGTTGTTCAGCCTGGAGAAAAGAAGGCTCTGAGAATACCTTACTGCAGCCTTTCAGTTCTTAAGGTGAGTTTATAACAAAGAGAGAGAGGCCTTTTAGCAGAATCTGTAGTGAAAGGACACAGGGCAATGGTTTTAAACTGAAAGAGGGTAGGTATAGATTGGCTATTTAGATTGGCTGTATTCTTTACAAGGAGGTTGGTGTAATACTGGCAGAGGTTGTCCTATGAAGACGTTGATGTCCCATCACTGGAAGTGTTCACAGTTAGGCTGGATGGAGCTTTGAGCAACCTAATCTAGTGGAAAGGGTCCCTGCCCATGGCCAGAGGGTTGGACTGAATGATCATTGAAGGTTCCTTCCAATCCAATCCACTCTACGGACAAACAATAATTTGGAAAATAAGTATATCACGTTTGACACGGGCAGGATGAAGCACATGTGCATACATAAAATTCAGAATAGAAGCAATCTAAATTAGTTCTACCATTGACTTTATGTTGGTATGAATCTGTGATTTCCATTAGGAAAAAAACAAATGTATTCTAGCTTATACTTATTAAATTTTTCTGGTTTCTTTTTCTCAGAAGAAAGGGTTACATTTTTAAATATCTGTAACTGTTACCTAAATGGGTTAGCAGTTCATGATGCAACTGTGTTATATACTGTTTGAAGAAAACAACACTGCTTCTGTTTAAGTTTGCATTATATGAATTTGTTCATGGGAGGCTGATGCTGATTAGGGAGGAAAAGAGATGACATTGATAAAGACATATTTAGATTACTATTGTATATGAAAAGAGGTCATCTGTAGGAGAAATATATAAATATAAACATGCAAGCCGGTTTAAAATAGAAGTCCTTAAAGAGGGTATTTGTACAACAGCAATATAGAATTATTTGCACTAACATTTTGATACTGTTGTAAGAGGACATTATCTTACACCTTTAACACTATTAGAGAAAATGAAAATCATAATTAACACTGAGAGCTCATAAGCTCGTCAAGTTTTGAATTCTTAATGTGTGCATTTAGTTCAACATGTCTGTCTGTTGAAACCAATTAGGTAAATTAAAAGTCACTTTTTAATTATTCCTTTTCTGTTGTATTTTAACACATTTATTAATTGCTTAAAAGTTCTCTTCGTAAAAGGACTGAAATCAGATTTCTGGCCTAGCAGTCTTCTCATGTCATCACATATTTTTCTGATTTATTTGTTGGGAAATGAAATATTGAGACAATTGTTCTAGCAATATTTGTGTCTTTGTAGGTAACTAGATTTATGTGTTTCTAACTTAGAGATAAAATACTCTTTCATATTCTGATTTTGGAGATTTTTGGAGAAGGAATTGAAAACTAAATTCATGTTTGAACTACGTATTTGAGACTCTCACCACACATAATTTTCACCTTAGAAAGAAGTCAAGAGAAGACTAAAATGCCCTTAATGCTGCAAGTTTGTATCTGGCCTATCTCACATTAAAATCCACAGAGGAAATATTACATCAAACAATACGGACAAACAGTCAGTAGATAATAAATTTAGAACCCCACTTCAAATATTCCAAAAGAAAATGAGTCAATCTCATTTTTAAATATATCTGATTTAAAAATGTATATGCAATTTATGTCAAAGCAGAAAGACAGATAAAACCTTGGTTTTCAGTTCAGATCTCAAAACAGTAACAACAAAAGATATGTCAAGTACTAACACAACTATTATTTTCCTTTTATGGGTATAATTCTTCATCCATTACCTGCCTTTCCTTTAATTTTAATCATATAGTTTTTTTCTTTTTTTTTTAAATTTCAGTTGAATTTTAACAGAATATTATGATGTTTACATACCTTCACCCTTTCCCTGAGTCAAGTTTCTAGTTCTCCATCTTTTTCTAGGAGACAGCAGCATGGAGTAGAGGATTGGGTCAAATCATAAACAACAAAGAATCAAGACAATGCCAAAGTAACGTGTTGTCTGAGGTCCAACACACAGTGGAATTTTGTGTACTGAGTGAGCTACTTTAAATTTTTCTAGCAGGTATATGGGCAAGCAACCTTTGAACTTTCAGTGTTCCTATAACAGGGAAATTTTTCCCTAAGCAAACAAGAAATAAGAGATCCCTTGAACGTGTAATAATATAACCACTTATTGTGATGGTATTTAGTCTCTGTGTAACTGAACACATTTAGTTACTGTGTAGGAAGGTGTAAAATTTCTTCCAATTTCATGCATCTATCTGCAGGTACCAGCTTCCTAATGGATGATATCTGAAGGCTTCAATACATATATCCAAATCGCATTCCTGTGTGGTTTTATACAGTTTACAACTCTGTATTCAACTGTATTAACATCCATGTTCTAGAGTGAATTGAAATTAAAAAGCCAGTAAAACATCTGCTGTGTTTTCGGAAGACATTTGTTGAGTTAGGCTTGCAGACCCAACAATACTGAGCAGTGGTGTACAGATCAGCAAGGCTACACGTTATAATGATCAAAATATTTTTTGTCTTCTGTTGGATCATCTCCATAATTTTTTCTCCATATAGCAATATCAATTGCTAATTGCGTTGTGTGAAAATACAAATTAACACAAAATGAGAGCAATTTTGATCTCAGTGTTGAGTTATTTATAGACGCTGATAATTAATCGCAATACTACAATGTAAATATTAGCATACAGAAAAAGTTGTGTTGAAAACTCAGAAAAATAATATCTCACAATATTACTAAAGGTAATAGAGTTTAATTGCAATTAAACATAATAGACATAATATTTGTTAGGATTCATTAGAGGTCTCTTTTTTTTCTGAAGTTTAGTTCAAAACCATAACGTTCATGATCTTTTCATATATTCAGTTACATGTGTTGTACAAAAAAGTACATGTCTACCATTCACTGGAAAAGTGGAATAAACTCTGGCAGCATTCAGAAATAGAACAAATTCAATTTTTATTTTTTTAAGAGTTATTTTACCTGTGAAATTAAAGGAACACATTGAAATATTCTGATTTGTTTGATCATTTCCAGGCTTGCTGGCCAACACAAATTTTTGCAAGCAGTGTTTAAATATTTTAGAATTTTTGATTCAAGCACTTACATAAATACATGACACAATTTGTGACAAGTGAGTCACTGTGAAACGGTGTACTACTGAACTTGTATTGGAGAAGAACTATAAAAGTTTAGTTTATTTTCCTATTTAAAAGGTAAGATATAGTGATCTAATAATTATTATCAGCTCTTTTCTCTGAGTACATATATATTGTATGCTACAAAGCATCATAATATATTTCTTTTACTACATTACTCTGATTTGGCCACATAGAAAAAAACTCAATATATATTCAGAATAAATAATATATAAATATTTAGCATGGATTCTTAATAAAATAAGTATAGGTGCTTACTTTTATCAATATGCAGAAAATCCTTTACCAGTGCAATGTTATACAAGAAAAGCATATTATTTCATATAGGCCTATTTCCCATAAACCTCAACTTTAACATCCAGTTTCTCCTCCTAGTGAACTAATCTTTTGTCTTGCTATGCTTGACAGTAAACAGCCTACGGTGATTTTTCCCTTAAAAATATTCCCATCACATGTTGTACTGTCAGAGTGATTTAGGCCACTGTTTCTGAAAATGGTTGAAGTTGTTTCTTTTTGCTACGCAAGTATTTGCATGATGAAAGCAATCATATATTGTGTGTCTCATTAAAGACGTTTTCTAGCCTTATCACAGCTTCTTAAAAGAAGTGAACAACTTCATATGTACATAAATAAATTTATCTGGAAATCTATCCTAAGAGAAGCTAAAATAAAGAAATTGTATAATCAGAGTATCTGGATCTGTGAAGGATGAACGATAGGGATTGTTGTGCTCATATAGATTTATTTCCCTGAAAGAGCAACATTAGTGAGTTACATGTTATTAACACTAGATTATTCATGTCATTAAGAAAGTATTATTGCAGAGAACTGAAAATAAGAAAGGAGTTGCAGAAGTTTTAATTTTTCAAAAACTTTATTGCAAATGAATAATAAAGACTAGCTTTTTGAAGATTTTATTTATATCACTGAAATCTCATCCTCTTTTTTTTTTTCCCTCCTGAAATAATTAGTTTCTGGAGAAAAAATGCAGTATCTCAGAAAGATACGTTTTAGGCTTTTTAATTTCTTTTTTTAATATGCCACCTGGATGAGAGGTCTATGATATACTCTGGCATGTCAACACTAAGGAAGAAGTTAGTACCAAGTTATCAAAGCATACATTATATTACTAAGGAATCAGGAAAACAAAAAAATAAAGTTCTTAATTTTCACTTCTCTGAGACATCACAGTGCTATTTTTAAAACTAGCTTTTTGAACAACTTGGTTTATTCTGACCTAATGCGACAAGTATGTGAAAAACTCCAAGGCACAGGACTTAGTCTATAACGTATATTGAGAGGTGGACTAGATGACCTTTAAAGGTCCCTTCCAACCCAAACAATTCCATGATTCTATACAGATTTACTCATTATACAGTACGCTGAGTAGTTAATAGTAGTGGTAGTGCACATGGCATATACAATTCAGCCACTTCCAAGTATGGATTAACTGTGTAAGCACACTAACAGGATACTGTAATAGTGCCTGATTATTAAGGTTTTTCTTATTTTTCTCGGATCTTATCTCCATACAGTGATGTTTTTAAGAGAACTGAGCTGAATTTCTGCATAATAATCTGCATCACCCTGAATTTTGGGCAACTTTTGGTTTATATGATTACCTGATTCTGAGAAAATGGCTAGAGTTCTTGAGCTCTTACACTGTGCTTTGTGGTGCTTTGGAGCTGTTTGGAACTGGCTGTGTCTGGCAGAGGGCAGCTCCCGGCCGGTCTTCCAGAGGCTATTCCTGCAGCCCACCCCACTCCCAAAATCTTGAAACCTACACCCAGTTCAACCACCATTATAGCAGAAAAGTATTTGCTCATGTACAAGAATTCCCTGTATCTCTACTTTGCTCATTGCTTCTCATGCTCTCACTGGGCCCCACTAAGAAAAGCCTGGCTTTATTTACTTTGTTCCCTCACCATCAGATATTTGTACATATTGACAAAATCCCATAAATGCTCCAGACTTCACTCTACCCATAAATACTCCAGACTTCATTTCTACTTCACTCTAAGCTGAACAGTCCTAGATCTCTCAGCATCTCCTCATGTGACAGATGTTTCAGTTCCTTCATCATCTTGGTGGCCCTTCCCTAGACTCTCTCTAGTATGTCCATGTCTCTCTTGTACTGGAGAACCCAGAACTGGACCCAGCACTCCAGATGGCCTCACCAGTGCAAAGCAGAGAGGAAGGATTATTTTCCTTGACCTGCTGGTCACACTCTTCCTAATGTAACACAGGAAGCTCTTGGTTTTCTTTGCTTCAAGGGTGCATTGCTGCTTTGTGTTCAGCTTGTTTACTAGGACCTAGAGGTTCTTTTCTGCAAAGCCGCTTTCATATTTGAGTTCCCCTAGAACTCACTGAATACACCATCAAATGCTAACCCTTTTTTTACTGTTCTTTTCAGTTATTTATTTTAAAATCTCTTTACTCAGGTGCAATGCTCTAACTAATCCTCACTAAAAATAGTTTCAACGTTCAAATCTCTCTACTGCCCTCTCTCATAAATTTTGAAGCAAATAATTGATTTAGCTTCATTTGCACTGGTTTTATACTCTTGAAATCCTATTTTACACTCTGATTACCTCTCATGCCTTTTTGATTCTCTGGCAAAATCCTTGATGCTGACTTTTTGATGAAAAAAATAAATTGCATCCCATGAAGAAAAAAGCATTTCACAGCAATTTTTCTTACACAAAAACATGTTTTTTGTCTAATCTATGATAACCGCTATATACAGAAATCTTAATAATAATATCTTGAAAAAATTTCTGGCTTCTTAGAGACTCCAAAAATCATGACCTATATGAAAATTCATTGCAAAGGGATGCTATAAATGGCCACTGACTCCAAAACCTCTGTCCCAGGACCCCTGCTATTAGTTTTCGGAACTCAGCCTCAGTGCACACTGACAGACACAGACACACAGACACACAAATACACAGACACGTAACACCAACAGAGCCAGTCACGCAGATGGCCGCAGACAAGATGCTGCCTTCAACAGCACCCACATACAAGAGTCCCACCAGACGCAAGCCTAGACAGCCACATCCTCTCCTCTTCTTGGTCTGCCAGAGACAGGAGAGAACCAGTGAAGCAGTGTAGAGGCAGAAACATCACACTCTCATGGCTGACAAGCAGAAACACATTTGTGAATCCCTCAAGAACTGGTCTGATACCCCTACCTGCATCCCAGCTTCTTCTACCTACATACATCTTTCTTACATTACAGACCCTCAGGTCTGCACTCTTACCAGTGTTGGAGGTCAAGTTTGCCTGTAGTCTTCTCATAGCCCATTAATAGTGTGACTTGTAGGGACTGATTCTTATCTTTGACGTCATGATGTTTGTCAGATTTATTTCTCTGTGTATTTTCTTTATGGCTTCCTCGTTTTCCTTAACATCCCATTTGACATCATCTTTGATCAGATAATTTTACCGGAATAAACATTCCCACATTTCAGGTACGCTAATCAGTTAGTCTGACTCACCAGATTTGCTTCTTGTTACTGCCCGCTTCACTGTTTTTGTGTCTGATTTATGTCTCTGTGTGTTTTGTTTATGGCTTCCTCCTCTTCTTACTATCCATTTTTGCATTGAAAAGTCACAGACACATACCCTTGAGGGAGCAGAACCTCTCTCTTCCATTTTCTACTACAATCTATTTCAATGCCATAATTTAATGTCTGCTAGGGTCCATAGGTATTCAAAGACAGTTAGACTATTTTTCTCAGTGACCCTGTAGCTGAGACACTTAATTCTGATTGACGCATATTCTTTTCTATTTGCCTAGAACTATTTGTAAATATTGAAAATGTTCTTTTGATGTATTTGATAGTGTAATGCTAATACTTAACTTCTCCAGATTTAGGTATGGAATTTACATATAAGACAAAAACTTTTCCATGTAAATCAAGGATCAGAAAGTTAATTACAATAAATTTATATGTTGCATTTTTTTTTCAAGATATAATGTGATATCTTAGCTTGTTCCATTTACTGTATCTACCAAATACAATTGTAAGGGTTTTCTGCTGAAGCATATTGCAGCATCCCAACTATTATCTTTCCAAACAATACTTGAAATACTTATAATAAGTCCTGTTATTTCATCTACCTCTGCTCTGCAAGATACCTACATTTTTAGTCAGATAGTGTTTGTACAGAAATACAGTTTGGACTTGCTTCAAGAACCTATTTCAATGCTTTACACTTGATAAGATATTATATTTTTTTTATATATTTTATATTTTTTATAGTTTCCTCTGAAATACTGCATTTTATGACTTAATTTCAAAATTACTAAATTGTATACCCATCCAAACGTCTCAGATTTACTATAGTTTTTAATTTTAAGACTCTGTATCTCTTTTTTATTACTTAAATTAAGTGCCATTAGGCATGTTCCATTTTCATTTAGGTAAATCCTGTCTCTAAAGAAATGGCTGTCATTTTTTTTCTCTCCTAACATATCTAAACTTCCTCCATGCATTATTTTTTTAAGGATAAATTCAGACTGACTTTTATGAAGCTGGATTTTTCCATGATACTGGAAAAAAAGCATTTCAGTGGTTCATACCTATAGCCTCCTACACCATCATGCTACTCCACTCTAGTTCTTAAAAGGAGAATACGAACAATTAAAGCTTTTGACCTACCTCACTTCATGGTCAGGAACTTAGCTGAAGGTGAATTAGGACAGTTGATTATGTTAGTGTTTTATTCATAAGGGCAAATGTAGATTAAAGAGAGTATTTCAAAACAAGCCACAAAATATTTATGTGGGCAAACTGAACATGCCTAATACATAAACTAAGAGGTTACTGCAAGCCTACGTAATATTTAATAATCTAAATAAACATACGAGTACAATTATTAACATGTTTACCATGCTGTTATCTACATGGTACTGCCTACTTTCTGATGGCTGAAGCCTTTATCCCCAAAGAACAGTGTCATCTCATCTCTGATGTTTTCTTACTGGAGAACTCTAGTTGGCATAAGGCCTAAACCCTGTCAGGAAGAGTGCTAGCAGAAAACCGCCATGGATGATCATACACTTGAGCTATTGCCTTGGTTCTGTTTAGCACAGGTGTAACCATAGTGGCTCACTTTTGTGGTGTCTACCTTTCATAATATTGTGTTTTATTTGTTTTCATTAACCCTGTATTTTTCTGACTAACCTATTTCTGAACCAGAGTTCTCTGCCACGTGGTCACTTTAATTAAAGCTTGCAGGTGGCTCATCCTTGCCATGGTTTAGCACTGGCAGACAGCTAATCCTTGTTTAGCCACTTGCTTCTTCGTCACAGCATGGATAGAAGAGAGACAATCAGAAGAGCAAAACTGAGAAAACTCACTTTAATAGGTAAAGCAAAAGCTGGGCATGCAAGCAAAATTAAAGAGTTCATTCACCACTCCCCACAGGAAGGCAGGTGTTCAGCCACCTCCAGGAAAGCAGGGCTCCATCCCATGTAATGGTGACTTGGGAATACAAATGCTGTAATTAAAAATGTACCCTGCTCTTCCCTTCCTCCTCCTTCCCATGGTTTCATCGCTAAGCATGACACCATATGGCATGGAATACGCCTTTCTTCAGTTGGGGTCAGCTGTCCTGGCTTGCTCCCCTCCTAACCTTTTGTGCACCTCTAGCCTAATCACTGGTGGGGTGGTGTGATGAGCAGAAATATCTTTGATGCTCAGACAATAATTAAGACTTGGGTATGTTATCAACACTGTTTTGGTCACAAATCCAACACACAGCACTATGCAAGCTACTCTGAAGAAAATTAAAGTCTATTTTAAGTGAAAGCAGTACATTCACAGTAAGTCCCAGGGGAGAGGAGTAAGAGTACTCCTATTGCCTTAATGTAGTTTACAGTGCCTTGGTTAGTCCCTGCTTTAAGAGAGAGAGACACACAGAGTATTCCAGAAAGCAACTCAAAGGATCCAAGCCTCTTTATTCTTATCTATGCAGAAGTTAAAGAAATTGAAGCGTTCCATAATAATAAAATACGACAATACCTTGTTCTCTTCTCTACCAATGTTTATGGCCTTAAGTACCTTGGTATAATCTAAATACAATTTTCATAATTACATTGGCAAAGGGGTAGGGGGAGATTGCATGACCTGAAAACCAAATGCCTGTGATATTTCAAAATTACTTAAACCACAGTGTTCTGTATGGTTTGAATACCTGTTCTCTGTATTTGCAATAGATAGAACAGATCAAAAAAACAGTGAGAAAAGGAGAACCTTAACAGGCGAAGACAGAAGTACAATATATCACAATTTATCTCCCTGCACTGATGATCCCTCGTCTTTCAGTCTTGGAAAAATTAAGATATAACTGATAATTCTGCTGTTATGAAATGGCTGAGGTGGTTTTTTTTCTTTTTCTATGCTAGCAGCATAGAGCAGGATTTATTATGGTGTGTATCAGACAACAAAACATGATGAACTAAAAGAACCAGAAGATTGACCATAAGGAAGTTGTTTCAAGAACAACACAGGGAAAATATTATTGTTCAATGTATGGAAAATACATATTCTCTCTCAGCTTTACAGATTTTTAAATGGACTTTGATCCTAAAAGCCTAGCATGCAAATATGTCCTGACAAGCACATAAATAAAAGCTCTAGTATGTTTAAACAGAACTAGAAATGGAAGACTTCTTTCTGAAAAGAGAAATTTCTCTAAGGAATATAATTACATGAGGGGACTTGAGATATTTAATGATTCAGGCAAAATACAGGAAAATGCATTTGGGGCAATGTGATTCAAAACTTCAGATATTTCATTTTGTTGGAAACAGACATGAATGTATTCTTGAACATGGATGAAGAAATGAATAAAGAGGCATGTTACATAATTCAAGCCCCAAAAGATATGTTTGTTTTAAATTTCTGTTCTCTGTCTTAACATCTAGTTTTGTAAGCTGAAGACAAAACAGAATATAGTAGACTGTCTGAAAAAAAGTATTTTTTAAGTACTTTTATTTCTAATTCTTTAACAACTGAATGAAGAATTTATTTACCCAGACTCACTTCTAGTCAGAATATAGCTTCAGTATAAGACACATAAGCTTCTGCGTATGACACAGAAAAGAGGGGTTTTTTGTGTATATCTGCAAATTGAAATATTTATTATAGTATTTGCAAGTTTTCCTCATAAGGTTGTTTTTCTATGATCTGCCTCTGCCAGAGGTGTAAATTGCTGCCAAACCCTGTGAGCTCCTTTTCAAAATAGAAAAACATATTCACATGTATCAATCCCTAAATACTGCTCATGGAAAGCCTTAATTTTAGGTTGCTACATTCATGGAGATAGTCCATCCTTAGCCTTCCCTTCCATTCATGGAGTTAGTCTCTCCATCCTTGCCTTCCATTCTTAAAAGTGTTATAGAATGATGCTGTTGGGGACTGCCCAGGGCTGCACAGCGTCCAGCTGCAGACATCCTTGGTGTCAGCTGCAGGGAGCAGGAAAAAGCTGGCTCCTTTGCAAGGAGCAAGCCCCAAACAGGAATGATGAAAAAGCGTCGGCAGAGGCAAAGGACGAGAGAGGTCTCTTTTGTATAGGTTCCAGCTGGCTTATTGCAGGTAGACGGAACCAGAGATAAGACCAGCCTAAAGGTTCCAGTGAGAAAAGGCAGGTGAATCAAGGAGAACACAGGACTTTATATGGGGGGTGGAACAAAGGGAAGTAAACTATGGGCCTTGACTGGGGAGGAGGAGACAACAGGGGAATAACCAATGGGGATAACCTAGAGGAGGGAAAGAAATGAACCAACCAATGGGGCCTCAAAGAAAAGTGAACTTTCTAGAAGCAATACATAAGCAATTAGGGGAAATGCATAAACATGAACTTATACATAAAACTGTGTGGAGAATTCCTAAGCCAAGAATTTTGTAACCTATAAATTTAAAACCACTGAGGACATATGAACCTGCTGTAACTGAGTTGTTGAGGCCTGTCCACCAGTCCTTGGACTGTGCAGCTGCAGGGGCCACTGCCACATGCACTGCAACAATAGAAAGCGAAGCAAAGTTTACGGGGTTTTGGTTTTCGTTGGATATTTTTAAAATTATTATTTGCAAGGCTTTTGTAATAGGTCTCTCTTTAGCTGCATTTTCTGTCATTAGAGGCTATAAACTTTTAAAGAAAATAGAGTTTTAGTTCATACTTGGCAGGAACTCTTACTAGCCATTTTAACAGTGTGGCCTAAATTTGTTTGGGGCATATTGGAGCTAATGGAGTTGGAAATCTATGTTTCATAGCTGGAAACTCCAGGTGTCAAAAGCACATTTCCATTTTGTCTTACTTGCACATTTATCGCTATTGAGTGAGATCCTGGTATACAAGGGCATATGTTCTAATTATTTTCTGAAATTATTTAATAATGTTTCCTTTTTTTTTTGTCATAGCCTTCATGGGTTTTTTTTCTGTCCAAGTATGATTAATGGGTTCGTAGGACACATCACCTTGAACAGCTGTTTCTTCTTTGCTTCTGGGCAACCTCTATGGGGTAAGTTCCCTTGCCCAGTCTGAAAAATTGCTTTTAAAATGGTCAGAAATCTGTTGTAGTAACTTGTATTTGAATGTTAAATATGACACAGGTAATTGGCTGTAATTCCCCATGTCATATACAATACTAAGAGGTACAATTTCTTTGTAGCTCTTGGTATCTGATGAATCATCAGCTCTCAAGAGAGGCAATACATGATATTATCTTAATACAAAAGATGTATCCACTCAGACCATTTTGACTGCATGCACCCGCAAGAAGCTTTTTTCTCTTTTCTCTCCTGTCCCTGAAAGTTTATTGACATTTGTATAACACTTATGTGTCAAATATTCCATATTTGAAAAGAATTATCTCATTGTAGTACATATTTACTGCATTTATTCAATAAATTAAATACAAAAATAGACACTTGAATGGAAAAAAAGGTGACTGATTACACTGGTTTTGTATGACATTTATTTTAGAATTTTCAGACTTTTTTGGTAGCAGTCCAGGAGCCAGAACTGAAAGAGATCTGAATTTTTTTCTTTTGTCTAGTAAGTCTCTGTTGCAGAGGCATTAAACCTTTAAATCTCCAAGGACTCATCCAGCACATGTTTTAGTGTGACATCTCTTTATTCTCAGAATCTATGTAAACAATGTGATAAATGTGTTTCTAACAAAATTATAACAGTTCAGTGAGGTATTGATTCATGTGATTTGGGGTTATCTACACAATGCAATAACATATAAATTTGGGAGAACACAAGAGAGTAATGAAATAAGTAACTGCAGAAATATCAGTCTTTTCAACAAGGAAACCAGAAGTCTTTATAATGGCTGTAGTACTGTACAAAAAGAAATTAATTAATTTCAAAGTAACAGCTATTAAAGGATTAGCTACTTCTTTAAACAGCATTTAAAAAAATGCTTCCTCTGTTTTTCTGTTTACTGAGAATTATACTACAGTAGGATATCTAGCTTGTGTGTCTCTTATAAATGCAAGCTTTATCTACACTGCATTTTGAGAAAAGTCTTTAGAGTATTGGACATACTAAACAAACTTCCCTGCTGTGTATAAACTGAACCTTCAAGAGCAGGCTCTGGCACAGGCAGTGCACATCCTTCAAAGTACAGAGGACCCTCTTGTGATTAATTTTCTATTGTTGTGTGGTATAAAACCTATCATCATAGTAATTTTGATACATTTAAGTAAAAATTAGAGACAATGACAACTTGATAGCCTGTGCAGAGCGAAATATATGATGAAACTGAATAGATGTGTTGTGTGTGTGAGGTGTGTATATGTATACACACATTCCAGTTTAGAAATAGGTAAGAGATAAATATGAGACTTCTAAACAGTCTCATCTCTCTCTGTGATGAGACTGTTTAGAAGACTAAATTTAGTTCATTAAAAAAATTTAAGAAGAAAACCATTTATTAACAACACATTTTGTGCTAATGGCTAATTCTTAATCATTATCACTATTTATTGCTGCATATAAAACCCTGCTAGGTCTTACCACTGCTAAATTAGCTTTGAGTATACATTGCAGCAGAGGTGATGATAAAAAGCACAAAAGTGAGCACTGAAGCGTATCATCTTTCTTTCCCAGTTTTCCCTACTTCTGCCTGGTGTTCTTGTGTTGTTCACTCACCCTTCCCTTATCCTCTGTTCCTGATGCTGATTAATCTTGTTTTCAGTCTTGCCAGTCATCCTTCTGGTGTGCTCAGTAGGATGCCTTGCCTTTTTACAGTCCATTGTACTTATTTTTTCCTTTGTTCTATATCTGGAAATTGCTGCATGGGTCTCTGTTCACACATTTTTATATGCCCCCTCCGTGCAATTATACATGTCTTTGACCCATTGGTGGTCAGATTGCTCACATATTTTGCAAGACATTTATTTTGTGTTCAGCTATGCCATCACAGTTAGAGTGTGCTTATGCTTTGCTAGTGATTCTGACAAGTCTAAATGCATGCTTTCATTTGGATTTAAAGCTACCCAATACCAGTTATATGCTAATTAGTAGTTTTATTAGTTACAGATGGCACAATCCTGGTTTTTTTGCTGCATAGGATCTTAGAATAGGAATGAAGGTCAGTGACTTACTTTTTATGTGTGAAACCAGCATGACACTGAAATAACAGGGCTACTAATAAATCATCAAAGCTAAGGTAATACTTATTGAAGGACAGAGCCTTCAGAGATAGGTGTTTCAACATTTTCAAAGTGCAGATACCTAATATATGTAAAACATATTGAAAAGAGTAAAGCAAATGCATGTACAACAATTTTAAGGAGACCTTTGCCTAAATAGTAATTTTTTATCTTAGGTACATTCTTTTTCCTGCAAAAAATCGCTCTGGGTAAATAATAGTTATTTTACTAGACTATGTAGATTGCAATTAAACTGAGACTCTCTCCAAAATTTTGCTCATGTAACAAGTTGGTGCATTTAAGGAGAAAAGATTTTATCACATAGTAAAAACTTCGTAGATCATACCATTATTGAGTAATTCAGAGATCTTAGATCTCTAACCTCCTCCTCAAAACAGAATCAGGTGTAAAATTAGATATGGCAGCTCAGAATTTTTCAAGTTAGGTCTTGGAAACCTCCAAGGACAGAGAGTGCACAATACCACTGGTCAGCCTCCTCTACTGCTTGATGCATCTTATATTTCCATTAAACTATTTAAATTTCTTTTGTTTTTCTGAACTTTATATGAAGGGCGAAAAAGCCTTTTTAATGCTGCTACTGTAGTAATGTACTCATTTAGAATGACTCTTTTCAGTTGTACTCTGAGTAAACCCGAAGAAAATAATAATTCCTATGAATAGCATAGCTTTAAGTTTTCACACAAAAGACTGTATACTTTGTATTCTCTAAATTGAGTACCTATCATTTGTAGACACCATAATTCTCTACCTTCTCTGGCATACAGGGAAATAGGATTACATGGTTATATTTCTTGGATAATTTTACTGTGTGATTTTCTGTCTTATACTGTACTCTCAGCTCTTATACTGTACTCTCATTTCAGAAGTTGTTTTTACGAGTAGTGGAACTAATTACTTACTCATTAAGAAAAAAAAATATCAAACTGACTGTGAACTCTTTAATAAAGTGGGCACCAAGCAGCTGTTGAATCTCTGTTTTACATTACTGTTATGAGGATGTAAAATGAAGATGCCATATACATACTCATATAAACCCTTTGGTTAACTAAACAGTAATTTTTAAATACTCTCTTATAACTAATAACTGTGTTTTAGCCTGTTGCATTAACACTAAAACACCTGGCTGCAAAGCTCCATTAGTGAACATTTTCATTCTGTATTGTTGGCATTAATTTCTATGGCAGTGCAGAGAAGCTTTTACAAGCTCACTTGAAGTGCTTCCATGAATACATAGTTTTGGCATCATATGTGTACTTCTGGTTATCATATGCATTTGTTCCTTTTAAATCAGAAAGCATTCTCTGAACTGCTAAATTTGAAGATCTTTGCCCAGCATTTCTAAGATAACTCTGTGACATAAGTTGCAATTAATGAATTCATGTGAACAATGTTCCTACAGAACATCCTTTACAAATACTTTAGCTCTGGTTACAGATATGAAAAACAGCTCAAGTGTTCATGTTAAAGATCTATAGAGGAATTTCAGGTTTCAGCTGCAGTGTTAGTTACTTGTAAAGTTAAGGCCTCCTTAACACCAAAATTTTTGCTGTGTTGCCAGCTCAGTTGCCAAATCACAGCATTGCTTGCATTTGAAAAACCTTTTTGAGATCATCTAGTCCAATCTTGCAAACGATGCTGTCTCTTTTGGCGTATTTTGATGTATAGCCCTGTGAACTGAGTTTAGGACCGAATATATACTACTCATCATTAGATAGTGATTTGCCTTGTGCCCTGTGGACTTGGGCTTTCTGCCCAGGCTCTGGGGCAGCTGCTGCCTTCCCACTGACAGGTTCAACCACTAGCAAAGCTGAGCATATGCCCTGGACACACACAGGGGACACTGACAAGGCTGGTTACACAGGTAGCCACAGACAAGGCTAAGTCGTCAACAGCAGCCACACATAGAACTCACACCAGACACAAACATGGACGGCCACATCCTTTCCTCCTTCTGGCCTGGCAGAGGCAGGAGGTGTGACACAGCACACACACGACACTCTTCCAGTTCACAAGCACATACACAGCTACATATTCCCCAAGAACCAGCACAGCTCCTCTGCTGCCTTACACCTTGGACTGGATCCTGTACCCTTTCACCCATCCCTCATTCCAGCCATTCTCTGGCTGGTGTAGCTGGATGCTTGTTGCAAACACGCAGCACTCATACAGGCACCCCACAATGATGAAACCGCAGCACTCATACAGGCACCCCCTTGAAAATCAGCACACACGCTCCACCCAGCAAACCCCCCAGCCTGGACCTAAGGTCTACCTGTTCATGAGCACATCAGACTTAAAATTTGACAGCAAATACACATGCACACCTGGTTTGGTGAACATACACTTGCCCCCGTCAGTCAGCACCAGACACATGGCCTCTGGCCATTCAGTCCTGCTCTAGTGGCTGGTGCTGAGCCCCTTACCTGTCTTATTCACCCTGGTCGCCCCAGAAGCTGGTTTTCAGATACAAACCATTTCTGTCTCAGTAGTTGGAGGTTAATGGTGCCTGCTTGTCTCCAGTGGCTGATGCTGACATCTCATTGGCTGCAGTAGCTCATGCCACAGTCCAAGGCACTCACAGCCCTTTTCTAGCTCAAGTAGCTGAACACCCAGTACTCTTATGCCAGTCCCTCCAGTAGTTTGCACTGAATCTTTGCAGAGTCAAACATACATACAGGACAGTTTGACACAGTCAGGAGAATGTTTAATAAGACAGGACAAACTGAAACAATCAGGCATAAAGCTCAGCCGGACAAGCCTACTGGCTGTCCCTGTTTTACGTATGACCTGTGGTTTTTAATGCCTTTTGCTGTCTATAGCACCTCTTTGTTCCTCTTTCTCACTTCCCTAATCTCTTCCCACCAGCTTGGATAATCCTACAGATTCCCTCATGCCTAGCTGGGTGAGAGGGATTTTCCCCCAGTTTACCTGTGTTTTTTTGACAGCCTATCAATTAGTGTGACTAGCAAGGTCTGTTTCTTGTCATTGTCTCCATTTTAGTTCGGTCACATGTATAGCTCCGTATGTTTAGAGTTGGCCATTTTTCCTTCCTCCCAGTTACAAGGTTTCTGATCAGAGAAACTTGCTGGAATAGAGATTGTCGCACTCCCATATACTCTTATCATTAATTGTGAATAATGAAATTTGATTTCCATTACTACCTCACACATATTGCCTGGCAATAACTTCACTGAGAGGCCACAATGCCAGTAGCAGATAAACAGAACAGAAAAGAACGGTGACAAGAATAGGTTCTATCAACAGTTCAAGGACTGCCAGAAAAGATAATATAGCATACAAAGTCCAGCCAGTAGCCTAAATCATCAAGCAAGTTTATGGTAAAGAGATTGATCTAAAGTCAAACCAAGTAGTCTATTCACAGAGTTAGAAACAAATCCAGTGACTATCTAGCAGATTATTACAGCTAAGAGGCAAGCTACAGCTTTAGTTCTGCTTCATTAGGTTCATTAGAGCAAGCAACATTCTTCCAGTGTACCTCAGACAAGGAAGCATAACCCAGAACTGAGCTTAAATAGAGGAAGTCCTGTGCTCATGGGTAGGGTCTATGTGGGTGGGGAGCTCCAGGTGACGCTGATCAGGTTCCTTAGATTATATTAGTACACTCAGAGCCCTGGCAATTTGGTTATTATCAGAGAGAATGACAAACATTGCTAAACTCAGGATAAACATCACCTTCTGTTTTGCTGTTATAGACAAAACCAGTCAATACACCACAAAATACAATCAGAATGTTCAGTCATGATATGTCCTTGGTAAATTCACGCTGGCTGGTAAAAAAAACCTTCTTGCTCTTCATGTGTTTGGAATAGCTTTAAAGAGGAGTTTGCTCTATAATTTTCCCAGTGTCTGAAGATAGGCTGTCTGGTCTATAAATCCCTGAATCTTCCTTTATATCTCCTTGAAGTCAGCACTGATACCCTCTTTTTTCCCTCCCTAATTATCATGACTTTTCACAAATGGTAGAGAGCAACCTTCCAGTGACGTAAGTACTTCAGCATGTCTAAATACTTCACATGTGGTATTATGAACTTGTGTACATCCAGTTAATTTAAATGACCCATAACTTGATCCTAATGTACCATGTTCTTCACTTCTCTAAACAGTGATATTGGGTATATAAGCTTGATTTGTGTACCACATCTAAAACTTCCAAAGCTACAGGATTGTTGTGGAGAAATTACACTGTCTGAAATTACCTAAGGAAATCTAGGTTTTCTAGGTTGTTCTTTTTCAGATGAATGCCCTGTCTGCCTTATGGGTTAGCAATGAGTGATGAGAATTTGCTGTTCTTTACTTTAGCACCTAAAGTGTGGGTTAAATGATACATGGTTAACTAAGGCTTTTTATAACTAATTCCTTGTTATAATATCATCACTGTAATGCAAGCAATCTTTTGTGGCTTTCTAATAATTTTTGTTTTATGGGGTACTAATGAAAAAGCAATAGCCCACTTGGTAGAAGTGCTGAGTAAATGGACTTGGAATATATCGAATTCTACATACAAAATGGTCTGAAAAAACATCACAGCTTTTTAAAATTGGGCAGTTGAAGATAATACTGTTGGCTTTGTCTTTACTCTTCATAAAACCAGGGAAGTAATACCTCTTTCACAGTGATGTAGCCACAATATATGCTGCCAAATTAACAGAGTATTCCCATACTGTTGTAATAAAAGGAAAAGAGGAACTTTTATTATCTGTGAAATAATAATTTTGAATTTAGAACAGCTCTAGATTAGCATAAGGCAAATAAAATCTACAGCAACACATTTAATATTGGGAAAACAAGAGAATTGAGGAGCTACTTTCTAATGGAACTTTATCCTTCGCCTGAGTGTAATGGGAAAAGTTCATGAAAGTAAAGGTGGTATCAGAATTTATACAAAAATGATGATCAAATTAAGGTTTCTGAAGCAAATCCCTTTTCCTAATCTTTTCATTCCCTGACTTTGAAATCTTACTAGTGACTGTTAAAAAAGATGAGTGTGTGCTTGCAAAGTTTTATAGCCACCACTAGTAGATAGCTTTATGGTTTCATTTTTTTCTAGTATTGTCAACAATGCCACAACCAATAGAAGTAAATAATTTATTAAGAACTTTGTTTCTGGAGAGGATTCTACATACTCGTATTTCCACCTACCTATTTCCCCTTCAATTAATTGCATGACCTTCTATTAAATATATAGACAAGTTGGCTCTCGTGATGTTTCCTAAGCAAAGCAATTGACTCTGCATTGATTTGAAATTTGTATAATGTTTGTTGAAGTTCTGCTGGGAATTCAATGTGTATAAAGAGGAGATCTCAAGGTAACTGCATTTAATTTGGAGGCGAAAGCTTGTAAAAACCCTGCTAATAACATATTTAGTGTGAGCACTTGCTGTCAGGTTGGCAGTATAAAGCTAGAGAGAATTCTTGAAGTTAAAAGTGTTCAACTACCATCATTCCTGATTAGAAACATACATAGGTTCTTATTTGTTTTAAGTATCCTTAGAGAGTGCTTATTTTTGCACATCATTTATTTACGTCAATACTCATTTGTCATTTTTTTCCCCTAAAAACTTAATAAAACATGTTTCCTGAGATGGAAGAACAGGTTTCTGAAACTGATTTGCTACTTTTTAGGTCCCTATGGTTGTACAGAACGTATTTTAGATACAGATTCATGTGTATGTTTGCCGGTTGCAGAGGACCCAAGTGCAGAACTTGTAGAATTTACTTGGATGTTTTGTCAAGGAACAATACATGAAATTTTAGATCATTTTAGTTTAATGTTCAAAATGTTAGTTCAGTTAACTTTTCACTCCATTTTATAATTTCTCCACAACTCCAGAAAGGTAGTGAATGCTTCATGCATCCATATATCTTACATGCAGTGTTACCAGTCATCACCTGTAAAATAGGCAGTGAGAAAAATAATTTTGTTGAATGCTTTTTCATGTAATGGAAATCTTAGACTTCATGAACTTTGTTAAAGTTCTGAAAAAAACAATCTCTTCTTTTGTTTATTGAAGCTGAATTTCCTCCAGTAGTGAAATCCAGATGTAAATTTATGTACCTATCAGCATTTAAACAAATTGCCAGAATATGTGATCTAAGTAGTTTCTTTAAAAATTTAATTCCATTGTGAAAAAGTAACAAAATTTAGCTAAAAACAACTAAAAGTGTTAAGCCATTGAAACGACATTAATTTAACAGACTAGAAGAAGGATATATAGTAAGGTGAGGTACCTTACCCAAAGTAGTCCAGCAAACAAATCAAAATCTCATCTGTGAGTATCGGACCACTGTTCTCTTCGGTAGGAAGCAGTATTTTTCATAAATATATATTCAGTACTGTTCCTTCAATAATGTTACAAACACTCAGATTAATTTCTTTAATCTTCTTCTTTTCTTCTTCCCTCACAATGAAAAAATAAATCTCCTTTACCACTGAAATCCATCTCATTTAATTAGCTTAGTATTTCTTAATGGCTTCTCAAATGAGTAAAATTAGCAGCAATAATGGAATAACTAAATGGCATTAAAAGGGAAGTGCCTGAGAAATTAAAAACATATGTAAAAGGTACAATGGAGACAGATGTAATTAAAGGCTTGTCATGCCTTCAGCTACCGTAGCAATGCCGAACTAAGAGGATTTACCTTAAAAAGGCTTCAGGCGTTTGAAGATAGGGAAGAAAAAACCCCAAACCAACCCTTGAAATCTACGCTGAACAGCTAAACCGAAATAAGGAACCAAAGAGTTTTAAGGACAAAAGCAAGAGGGCAGAAAGTGTAAGAAATTGAACATATAAGAAAAGGAGACAATTTTACATGGGTAAGGGCATTATTGTTCATAGCACATTTACTTGTCTGAATTTACATCTAAAACCTCTAGTTTAATTCTTGATTCTTAATTAGCAAAACATGAACAGGAAGAGATTTCCCATCGTTCAACTCTTATCTCATTATCAGAATAAACACAGCAGTGAAGTGTCATATAAAATTATTTGGCCTTTCCTTCTGATGTATTTTGCAACGCATTTAGAGTACATTACCACATTTTTTGGACTGGCACACAAACCATCACTAACATAGGTATAGAAGGGTGGATTGAATGACAGTAAAAGGATTTGTCCACTTCCATGAAACATGGTTATAAATAGAAATAAAAATAATACTCCAGAGAGATGAAATAAACTTTTGAGTGTTAATTCTCTGCTGTAAGCAAAATTTATTTGATTGTATATTTTTTCTTCAATTAGTAATCTCAAATACCTAGTTTGTTCAGCTAGAAAAAAATTATTATAATTTGTAGGAAAAAATAATGCATGAGTGTGTGCATGTGTGTTTTCACAGGCTTACCTACATTCTGACATATAAAAACGTACATATCTCTTCCAGGTCTCATGCTGCTTCAGACTACCAAGCACAAATATCTCTAACTTGTGATAGAAGGAATAAAATAGGAGCTTGTATAAATAAGAAATTAACAGACTGATAATAGCTTTATGGAAGCCCTGATGGTTAATGATGTCACAATGTTTTGCAGACAGTGTTGCTTGGTTTGGGTAAACTTGTAGACACCAAGGTTGGAGTATAAGCATTGTAACCTGAAATTTTGCAACAATTCCTTTGAAATAACTGATATAAAGATAGCCTACATTTTTATTTTCCTAGTGACTATAGCTGGTAACAACATTGGTGTAGCGGTTTGACGCTGGTTAAGTGCCAGGCAACACGAAAAACTATTCACTTATTTTCCTCTGCTATATCTGAGCAGGGGAGGGGGAAATTTTCATGAGTTGAGATATGGATTACCGGAAAAACACTTTAAAGCAAAACAGGCTCAAAACTTAAACAGCATAAATAAGATTTATTATTAAGAGAATTAAAAGTAAAAACTGTAATAAGAATCAAAGCAAACATTCAGTACACCTTTCTTTTCCAGTCCCTCCCTCTTTCTACCAACCGCGCAAGAAAACCAACATAGGGTTTTGGTCAGTATTTCACTTCTTAGGAGTCTTTCTTTATGTTTAAGGAAAAGAGTTTCTTCTGCTGTACCGTGGGATCCTTCCCACGGGAGAGTTCTCTGCAAACTTTTCTAGCATGGTTTCAACCTTCGCAAGCAACAGCCCGCCCGATCCTGCTGCAATTTGAAAATCCCTCCCACAGTTCATGCAGTCTTCCCACAACTGCCTAGCATGGGTCATTTTAGTTCATGAGGTTTAGTCTTCTAAAGATGAGCTGATCCAGTTTGGAAGTGGACGCTCTCTTCTTTGATCTCTAAAAGCAAGGGTCATCTCTCTCTATTGAAGTTTCTCACTACATTACAGCTTTTCAGCATCTACACACTCCAGCATGAGTACTCTTCTTCACAGGCTGTGCTTGGATCTCTGCACCCCCCCTTGCACTTCATGAATTATAGGGAAACAGTTTTTTGTATTATAGTCCTCACCATGGCCTGCAGGAGAATCTCAGTTCCAGTGTTTGGAGCACCTCCTCCCTCTCCCTTCTCCCACCGACCTTGGTGCCGCCATATTGGCCTTCCTCATGTGACCTCACTTTTCCTTTTTCTCTGATGTGGAAGAAAATTGGCACCTGTAGGTTGCAGCTGAGAAGCTGATTTTCTCCGGGCTCTGCATCAGGGAAATACTCGCCATGTCTCTTGCTGCCAGTTGCATGGTGTTTCTGCCTGGTTGTCCTGGGTTACAGTGTATTCTATTACCATCTTTATGAGCTGTTGAAACCAGGTGTAGCAATGTTCCCTGCCTCCTCCCTCTGGACTATCTCCTGTTAATGGGCCCATGACTCACCATCCCATTGTGAGATGCTCCGCCCAGGGGGAAGGAGCCAAGCATTCCCACCTGGATATAATCTGGGGTTTGGAACAGCACAGGCAGCCTTTTTCCACTGGATTCCCAGAGGACATGAGCTACACAACCTCCACTGGACTTTCCGAGAAGGACCAGACTTTTTCTACAAGATCACCGCTTCAACAGAACCACTNAATAATTTGGAGGGAAGGGGGTTGCATTTTCCATTCCAAGGGAGGTTCCTGCCTTCCTTAGAAGACACATGTCTTTCAAACCTAGACACCGGTTCCACGCAGGCCCTGCCGGCTTCAAGGGAGTCCCGGCCACGTGGTCCCGGCCTCAGGAGGAGGCCTGGCTGCATGCTTTCAGCCGTGCAACTGCTCACGGCACCGGGGTGGCCCTCCCCCCCAATGGCACAGGCCTGGCAGCCCTCTCCATGAAGGGGTCCAGGGGCCCCTTCCCCGCTCCTCGGAAGGGAGCAGGAAAAAGAGAAGTTCTGCTGGTTTGTCCTTAAATATGTCATCACAGAGGTGTTACCAGCTTGTCTAACTGGACTAGTAACCTGCCCATCATCAGAGCTTTCAGTGATTGGCTCTGTGCTGGACACAGAGGTTTCAAGTTCTCCTGCCCCCACAAACCAAATTTTGTTAAACCAGCGCAATTGGTAATAGAAGAATCTGTCATTACTTGACATCCCTAGGGAATGACTGAATAATTTTAATAATTCTTATTCAGTATTTTTCATCTGAAGATCTGAGAGTGCTATCTAATAGAAGCTAAGTCTTGCTATCTTCTTCAAAAAGAAAAAGAAACAAAAATAGAGGCTTTACAGCAAGATCCAGTGGAACTTTGACCAGAATTCAAGTATGTCAACTCTCTGTTCATGCTCATCTGTCACAGTTATTCAACTTATCTCGTTTCAGTCACCAGCACATTAATTAGGTTAAATTTCCATTAAAATCACTAGATTGTGTATAGAGTGAGTTGGTGTGTTCAAATGGGAGGTTCAGTTGCCCGAGTTCAGATGTTGAATATTATTTTCTGAGACACTTTAGGTTATTGAATGCAATCATATTGAGCTGGCAGATGCTGCAGAGGACCCAGTTTACCTATGATCTTCTGGAGCAGGAGTAAGAGGCCAGATGGAGTAAATTAGGACATCTAAAATGGCCTTAGGAAACATTGTTTAAAGAACGGACTCCTGCCACAGCTAACTGGGTTCAGAAGTATAATATAGGTCAACTTAATAGCTCACAGTGATCACAGTGGGAGCTTAGACATTTGATGTGTGCATGTCTGAAGCTGAACTCTTTTCGAATAATAATTTTACCCAATGCCACTTGAAAAATCAACATTTATCTGACTATCGGCTAAAAAGAATAAATATTTTATTTTTTTGCTTTTACTTTTGTGCAGAATATTTCCCACTACTAGGATTCTCTATGTTCTGCAAAAGCATTTTAGACCCTATAAACGTCCCAATAATGTCATTCCCCTAAACTTTGCTAAGTGTATGCATTCTTGGTTATGCGTATTTCTGGAAAAAAATATTTTGAAGAGAAATATTGTTGTGCACAATAGTCCAGCCTTCTAATATACTTTTTACAATAAGTCTAAAATAACTTTGAAAAAAGAACCCAATTTATCCAGCTTCAGAGATGAGGAATCCAAGTCACACAGGACATTGCTTCACTAGTTGAAGGGTCTGTTTCAATTTAAGTGAACTGAACAATTATAGGGCAACAAAATCTACATTGCTGATTCTTTTTATGGATTCTCAGTCTCATGTTCATATTAATTCCATTCAGGATTTCAGTAAGGATTTGTAATGCTGGTCACAACATCTTGTTTTGGTTGTACTTTTTTTCTCCATCAACTCTTACCAAGTTAGTTAGTTACTCTAAATTACCTGCAACAGTACTGTATTTTTAATGGAAACCTGAAATTTACATGCAAAGAAATACTAAAAAAAATAAATTAGTTAGCTCCAAAATAATGAAAACTGTCCTCTATGTATTTTTTAAAATCATAGGCTCACAGATGTGTTCTGGTGGGAAAGGACCTCTGTACATCTCGAGTCCAACCTTCTGCTCAAAGCAGGGTCAGCTCTGATGTGAGACCAAGAAGCTCAGGGATTTTTCTAGTCCAATACAAAAAACTTTCAGATCTTCAGACGAAAAACATTCAGTAAGAGCTATTAATGTTGTTCAGTGCTTTCCTAGGAATGTCAGTTAGGGGGGCTTCAACACTTATCAACACTTCTGGTGTCTGGATCTTCTCTGATATCCAACACCTTTGCAATATGGTAGAAAGCTGCTTCACAAGGAATTCTGACAGCTCTCTTAGCATTCTTTGATGCATCCCTTTAGGTGTCAGGGCATTATACAGGTCTAGCTGTCTCAATTAAACCATGACTCAATCCCCATTCACTGCTGGTTGCTCTCCTTCTCCTTGAACACTTCAACTAATCACACAGGCCTTGGTGAAGAGTGAGTCAAAGCACTACTGTGTCCTCTGTCACTAAATGCATTTAACCCATTCTGCAGTGATCCTATATTTTCTTTGTTCAGCCTTTTGATATTGACAAAGTGGTAAAAGTTATTCTTGATATACTTGCAATCCCTTGCAAGTCTCAAATTCAGCTGAGCTTTGGTTTTCTTAACATCATCCATAAATTCGCAGGCAATGCCTTTAATTTAAGCAGGAATGATTTAGATCAGGACTCAAAGTTTCTCTCATTTTTAAATTACATTCAGCTACAAAAACATTGGGAACGACCAGCCTAGACCATTCAATTGATGCTAATGGACATACTTCAAGTTTAATTGAATATGTAAGATTTAACAAATGGATGCTTGTGTTAATAACACAGGTTATTAGCCTTTCATTAGTGATATTTTAGGTGCTTTTTTCAATAAACATAGTGAAGAGACAGCTTGTTTAACTTTCCCTTAAATTTCCATTGAAAAAAAATCTCTCTTTTGAATAGAAAATAAGGATGCTTTAATGGAAAGCACATAAATTGTTGATTATTAATCTCCATTACTCTACAATGGATGAAGCATACAAAATAAAATTATAACCAATTTAGAATTAATTACACAAAACCCAGGAATTAAAAGGGTAAGGATGGAAAATGGCCAGGGTGGAAAGGGGCAAAGGAGACCCCTCTGTTGGTTCAGAGTGGACACCCTTGTGAATTTAGCTTCAGACATGATCAATAGTTTATGTCTGAAGGCGTTAGCAGCATTTACTTAATTGACTAATTTAACATCTATAAAATGATTCAGTAGAATTTAATACAATTGCAACTTAACTTTAGATCTGAGAGTGCAATATTTATGCTATACTTTCTATAGTGTATTTAAATCTAGTCACGCATGCACTCACTCCCACAAAGATGCAAAATATATCTGTTAAAAATTTCCCGTGTGTTCAGTGAAATACACTAAATGTCTTTGCACTTCTCAATAGGTGAGGGTTGAACCTTGAAGACTGGGTTGGTATCAGTCCAGGCAGCATTGTCATCTTTTGGTGACATTCTCCCAATTTTCACTGACTTGAGAGTTCACAAGGTCTGAAACATTCAGAGGGAGAAGTCGCTTGCTTCCTGCTGCTGTCCGAAATGGGTCCAAGGGCCTCACTGGGGTCTGTTGTTCATCAGGTTGCAAGATGTTTAACTTTAGTCATCTAGCAATGATGGTAGTATTCCCCTTGGACAATAGTTCAGGCAGTGAATATTTTAAGGCTGTCAGAGACAAGTGACTATACTCACTCTTGTCCTTCACCTCAGTGCAATCCCCACCTCACCTGTGCAAGAGTTCCTGGTGTGGTCAAGGGGTGCTTCACTGCCCAACTCATTACACACAGGCCAAGGCCTCACCAGGATTCCTGAGGTTGTAGAGCTCCCCCCACCAAGGAAAAGAAGGGGAAGATGCATCACCACAAGCAGCCAGAGGGAAGAGAGAGAATATATGAAACAACTCTGCAGACACAAAGGTCAGTGAAGAAGACGAAGAAAGTGGACATGGTCCAGGCTCCAGAGCTGAGATTCCCCTGCAGCCCATGGTGAAGAGCACAGTGCGGCAGGCTGTTTCCCTGCAGTCCATGGAGGACCATGGTGGAGCAGATGTCCACTTGTAGTCCATGGAAGACCTCATGTCCAGAACAGGTAGATGCCGTAATAATGCTGTGAACCCATGGGAAGACCATACTGGAGCAGGTTTACTGGCAGGACTTGTGACGCCACGAGGGCCTAATGCTGGAGCAGTCTGTTCTTGAAAGAATGCACCCCATGGAAGGGATCCATGTTGGGCCAGTTCATGAAAACCTACAGCCCACTGGAAGGACTCATTCTGGAGAGTCTCGCTGGGAGTCTCTCCCACTGGAGCACCCCCATAATGGAGAAAGGGAAGAGCATGAGGAGGAAGGAGTGGCAGAGACAAAACATGATGAACTGACTGCAACTCCCTGTAAGGGACTGAAAATAGTTCATGCCTCAAACACTGATAAAAAGTTTTAAAGAAGCTACAACCACAGAAACCTCCTTGAAGAACTTTGGACTGTAAGTCAAACTACTGAGATTAGATAAAGAGAACACCCATTCTTTAATCAACCTCAGGCTCGAGGAGAAACAAACAAGTAAACAAAGAAAAGAGTGTGAGCCAAGCCCAGCAGCCCTGCTAAGATTCATCCCTGGCTGAGTTTGGGGTGGGGGAGACCACAGCCCACAGAAGCCAGGTTTACACAGACTCCCCCCTGAAACGAGCCAGGTGGGGAGGAAGTTTTGGGTGTAACCTCTGCTCAGAGGCAGTGAACACCCATCCTCCCTTTTTACACAAACTGGCCCAGCTGTGGTACCCCCAATCCAGGGAAAGCTGCGTCCACGGGACATTCATGTGGGAGGCAGCTGAGGGAGTGCCTCAATCCGTCAAAGGCCCCTGAAGCGCCTCCCCCAGAATCATTCCTGAAGCCTTGCACCACAGGACTGCACGTGATGCAACACATCTGGAGTCTGTTGTAAGAGACAATGGCCAGCCCTCCCCCTAGGGAGGTGCCTGGGCTTTCCCACGTGGCCTGAGCATATATTAATGCTCAGGAGGACTTTCACCACCAAGAAGACCAGCTGGAGAGGATCAGTGGAACATCGTTAGGATCCATGGAGTGGTGATATTTTCCTTATTCTGTCCTTGTCACTCTCTTTCTGTCCCCCCCACCTATTTTCTGCTTCTTTCTTTCTCTCTCTCTCATATCTACCATGAAATAAAACCCTTACTATTGACTGGCATATGGTCTTGTTTGCATCTTAATTCGGGCAGAGGAATTTCCAAAGAACCTTCATAATAACTGGATCTTAACACCCCCATTTCCCATCTCCCTGTATTGTTAGGGGAAGGAGGTAGAGAAAACTGTGAGTGAATTTGAGCCCAGGAAGAAGGGAGGGGTGGAGGAAATTTTAACAATCTGTTTTATTTTTTATTATCCTACCCTGATTTGATTAATAATCAACTAATTTCTCTAAGTCAAGTCTGCTTTGCCTGTGACAATAATCAGTGACTGATCTGTCCCTGTCTTATCTCAACCCACAAGTCACAAGTTATTTTTCTTCTCCCCTTTCCACCTGAGGAGGAGAGTTATAGACCAGCATCAGTTCGCACCTGGTGTCCAGGCAGGGTCAACCCACCACATTTACTGAAACATTCCCTCGTCACTACTGCTGATAGAGTGACTCATTTAAACACTTCTTAACCTGTTAAAGTCAGCCAAGTTCAAAAAGACCTCACATTTGAATATCTGAACCATTTAAGATCTTACACATTTTGTCTGGAAGAACTCACATCTTAGACTTAGTTTAAAGTTGATTGGTATTTCTAAGGCCCCAGAGCTCACTCGATGAGTCTCTTAAAAGGGTTTAAGATTCTTTTGTGTACCCTGAGCCAGGCGCACGAGAGAAAATATCTACGAATTATTCCTCAAAAGGTCAAAACAACAGAAACTTTACTGACAAATCAGGGAATTCTGGCAAAAGTTTACAAGAACATTCAATCAGCATAAAGCATTTCACAAAGCATAAACTTAGCAAATTCTAAGCCCATTCAACTTTAGGTTATTCAAACTTCAAGAAGAAGAAATTAGAAGAAGAAGAAATAAAGAAAAGAACAAAGATAGCTACTCTTGTTTCCAGCAGTGTTCCAGCTGATAAAAAATGCAAGGGAGTCAAGAGAATGTTCTCACCTCATGCTCTGGCTTAAACACCATTTGGCTTTCCTGGGCCCTTTCCCCAGGTGAGACTTCTGGTCATTTGGCCACTCAGGAGCTGGGTTAGGGGCTCCAGAGTTGAGATGGACTGGTGGCCACTGCAGGGCCTAGAGTCTTAGGGCGGGGTGTGGTGTATGGAGCAGTGCGTTGCCTCGCCAGGGCAAGACTTGACTTGCCCTTTTCCCTACACATGCCCCTAAAATGTCTCAAGCCAGCAATCATTCCAGTCTCTCACAGTACTGTTTTGCAATCAAATTTTGTGACTTGAAATGAGAAGGCAGTGGTACACAGAATGTCAAATTGCTGCTTCTATTCTAAAAGAGAGGGAGGAAGGGAAAGATAAATACAATTACAAGCAGGGGAGCAAGCCAGAGAACTGGGTGTGCTGCTCTTCTTACTATGAAGAGATAGGAGGGAGGGAACTGCTGCTTGTTGTTCTCCCAGATAGTATCTAATAAATTAAACAATCCATCTCCCTCAGCACAAGTAATCCTTGTTTTTCGTATCTCCACCATATGTATCACCATTTGGTCAGTCCCAGAGATTTTCTGCCCAATTACTGCCTAGTTTGTCTTTACCGACACAAAATTTTGTACCTACCAATGCCAAAACAGCAGAGGTGATTGTTGCCAGTGGAGGACTAGTGGTGAAACACCTCCTGCTTCCAGAGCTGCACATGGAAGAGTTTGTCTGTCCAGCACCTCACTTACTAATATTCTGAGACCTTTAATTTTTATTTGAAATTAATTGTTAAAGTCTTTGAGTTTGATTATTAGCATTCTTTTTAATTTACCCTGGAATATAAATTAATACCTAATGCAAATTTAAAATTAATAGTCAATGCTTGGTTCAATCTTACCCAGAATTAAAAAAAAGAAAGGATAGGAAAAAAAAGGAACCGAAACTAAACTATTAAGTTTCTCCTATTTTTAATTCCAAAAATTGAAAACTCTATTAACTAATTTCTTGCAGCATCATTGGATGAGTTAATGTATGCATTTTTCTTAGTTACATTTCTGTTGCTTCTTTGGAAGATGAATTAAGCTTTGCATCTTATTTTTATTTCTGGAGCCATCCTGTTTTGTGAGAGAAGGTTGTTATCTTTTGAGTATAATATTGGCCTTTTTTGTATCTTATGTACAAAGTCCTGATAAAGGCATGTGTCAAGGAGTGAGTTGAAGCAGTGGGTATCTGATAGTTCACATTTCTTAGCTGTTGACTAAGTCTTTGGTTCGGTCTGGAACTGGCTGTCCGTGCCTAAAAGTATAGACCTTAAATATATAATATTAAGCCAGTTCATATAATTTATTTTTCCCCTCTCATAAATGCAAATTCTGAAGAAGAACTGATCTTCTAAGACCAAGTGTCTCCCAGAAATCCTTCCTTGCCATGGGCAGTCTTTGCTAGGAATAGATAACTTAGTAATATGATAGTGACAGAAGTACTGCCAGGATCTCTACAGTAGCTATTAAAGGGTTGGACCAGAGGTCCAACTTACTCTAGACAGCTACAGCTAAGCTTCTTACATTTTGTTGATATTAATGCAGAAGCAACAAGGTCTCTTGCTTGTTTCATCTAAGAAATTTTGGATTACTGTAGCATGAGGCAAGATGTCCTCTAAATCCTATCTTTATTTTTATTAAGACCTGGGATGACTGAATTTGTTGTATAAGTAGTTCACCAAATAGATCTCTGCATTAGTTCAGATAGATTCCATCATTTCTTCTCAGATGTAAGTTGACAAAAAGGTGTTTCTAAAATGACAGCATGGATCAGTAGTCCACTTTGTGCCCCATAGAGTCCTGAAGCCATCAGGAAATGATCATCAGGAAGTCTGTATTAAACATTTTTGTTGTAAATATATGCATGTATGAGAATGTGAGATTCACTTCTCTAAATGTAAACACAGAAATATTCCAACAGAATGGTTTAAGATGAGTCTTAAACATACCATTACAAATAATTATGATAATTTGGAAAAGGGTTTGAAATTTAGTAATAGTTTCAAGCTTCTTTTAGTCTCTTCTTGATGTGGTAGGTTGAAATTGCCAGGTGCCCAACAAGCTGCTCTATCACTCTCCCTTCTCAGCTAGACAGGGGAGGGAAAATAAGGTGGAAAACAACTCATGGGTTGAGATAAGGCAGTTTACTAATGTAAAAGGGAAAGGTTGAAAATGCACAAGCAAAGGAAAATGATTCACTACTTCCCATTTGCCAGAAATGTACAACCACTTCCTGGGAAGAAGGGCTTCCACACCTGTATTAGTCATTCTGGAAGGCAAAGATTTGAAATAACAAGTGCCCCGCCCTGCTTCTTCCTTCTTTTCTTAACTTTTGCATCTGAACTAACATCATATGGTATAGAATATCCCTTTGGTCAGTTTGGGTCAGCTGTCCTAGTTGCGTACCCTCCCAAGATCCTGCCCACCCCTGTCTATAGATATTAATATATCTAGACCGCTGTCTATGGATGGGGGACAGAATGTTGGAGAGACGGCACTATAGCTGTGCCAGTGCTGCTCAGCAGACGCCAAAGCTTCGGTGTTGCTGCCAACACCTTTCCAGCAATCAATCCAAAGAACAGCACTAGGAGGGCTGCTCTGGGGAAAAATAACTCCATGTCAGCCACATCCAATATACTTGCCTCTTCTCTTTGCCTCAAAACCAGTCCATATATACATATGTACAGCCAGAAAATAAAAAGAATACATGTTTTTATTCTTGTTCATATATCAGAATCTTAATGTATGTGTGTGTCTATTCTTGGTAAGGGAGTCATCACTTTTGCTTATTCCATAGACAAAAAGAGAAAGAATATATTAAATTCTGTGACATTAATTTGTAGCACAAGTGAAATCATGTCTGGTTTTCAAAGCCTGTTCAGAGCAAATTAATGGCAAGGAATTAAACACAGAACAAAATGCTATTAAACATTGAAGGAGCTGCACTAGATTAAAAGCTGTGTTATGGCACAATGTGAAATGTTGTTTGTAGTCTTAATTTGGTTTGGTATGGTTTGTTTTTAATTCCTTTGAATCCCTTCTCTGACTGGCCAGAGGTTCAATAAAGCTGAGTGCTGGGTCCTGCACCTAAGTCTCAACAACAGCATGTAAAACTGACTGGGCAGAGTGGCTGGAAAGCTGCCCAGTGGCAAAGACCTGGGAGTGCTGTTTGACAGTGTTGGAACATGAGCCAGCATGTGCCCAAGTGGCCAAGAAGGCCAGTGGCATCCTGGCCTGTATCAGCAATAGTGTGGCCAGAAGGACCAGGGCAGTGATTGTTGTAGTAAACCCTGATGAGGCCACACCTCGAGCCCTGCATCCAGTTCCGGCCCCTCACTACGAGAAAAACATTGAGGTGCTGGAGCAAGTCCAGAGAAGGGCAACAGAGCTGGTGTAGGGACTTGAGCACAAGTCTTGTGAGGAGCAGCTGAGGGAGCTGGGGTTATTTAGTCTGGAGAAAAGGAGGCTGAGGAGAGATTTTATCACTCTACAACTACCTTAAAGGAGGTTCTAGCAAGGTGGAGTTCTGTCTCTTATAGGACAATAAGAAATGGCCTCAAGCCAAGTCACAGAATCACAGAAAATTCTGAGTTGGAAAAGCTGAACTAGAGGTTTAAATTAGATATTAGAAAAAAAAATTCTTCACTGAAAGGGTTTTCCCGTACTGGAACAGGCTGCTCTGGGAATGGTGTCACCGTTCCTGAAGGTATTTAAAAAATGTGTAAATGTGGCTCTGAGGGACATGGTTTACTGGTGGACTTGGTAGTCCTGGGCTAACAGTTGACTTCCGTGATCTCAGAGGTCTTTTAAAACCTAATTGATTTTATGATCCTATGAGCATATTTTATATTTGAAGCATGAGCTTTTTAAACTTTGTCTTCCAACAGAACATTGGTTTTATAAACGTAATTTTAATACCAGCATACTTTTCATGCCACAATGATAAAAACTTTCAGTTTCCATTTCTTAATGCCAAGCAAAACAACAGTGTTTTCATCAGGTATCAATAAATTTTAGGGCAAATATTTGAGTATTTCTAATGGATTTAGTGTTATCACCTAATGCACGGAGACACCACTACCACTATTAAAAAAACCTGTTTTCCAGGCTTGTAATTTCCTTCAGACACACTAAAGAGAATGTTTTCTATGAGTACAGTTCAGATGAATATAAGTGTTACGTTGCCGCAGAATGAAGAAATAAAAAGGAGGGGAAAAAAAAGGAAAAGGAAAAATAAAGAGGACAGTTTGGAGTTAGATTCAACACAAGTCATATCTGAACCACAAGTAGGTAGAGATAGTCAGGAATGGAACAAACCAGTATTCAGTAAAACTGTTCAGCTCTACCGTTGTAGCAGTATAAATATAGACAAAATAACATTAAACACTATGAATGTTGTTTTTCAGTACTCAAAAGCTACTGGTCCAGCTCTAAAAATGGAATTTGAAAGGATGATTTTAGATTCTCTAAACTCCTCACAGGGTAGATAGAGTTGTGACTTTGGAATGGCTTAAAGAAAAACAACTAGTTGATGACTTAACTTGTTTTGGTGCCATGGATTGATATATTTGAGCTTTTTTGCTTTACAAGTTACCAAGTAGATTTTAGTTGTTTAAAGTCTTGTTGTAGCCTTTGATATTTAAGTATTTGATTCCTTTTGTATGAATTTAACTTAGAATACAGACTATTTGGTCAGAAATGTGGGGTTTGATGTCTGGAGACTCTCAGACTGGGGGTGAAGAGCCCATGAATTTTATATTTAAGGAGGTGGTCTTCATCCATATAGAAAAAATGTATTAAAAGGATGCAGGCTTCATGTGCCCTGCTGAAACACAAATACCAATAAGTAAAGAATACAAAATTTTAGAATCTGAAAAGGCAAGTCCTAAGCAAGTACATCAATGTGTAGCTTGTTGTTTTGGATTTTTTTTATCCACTCTCAGATCCTACGTTGAAATATAGAAACAGTTCAAAATTCAGAAACTCAACATTTTATTTATCATGATTAGAGTCATATCCTGTAGAGTAAGACTACATTCTTTAAAAAAATATATACCGTATTCCTGACTTTATTTTGGATTGGCTGTGACAGACAAAAGAGGAGATGGTGGTGTTAATAGACAATGTAAGGGTTATGTAGGTGAGGTACTCAGGAGCCATCTGGCTTTTCAAGAATATAGTGTGTCTTTCTGGGAAGGATTTGCTTTAATTAGCGAAGAACAAAATAAAAATTGTTAAAATTACTAGAGCACTGAAAATAGTGTTGATTTTATTAGAAAATCTCTTCTCAAGTAGTACATAGGACGCTCAATATACTTTTAAATGAGAGGAGTTTTAAAATCCAGTTATTCTCTTTAGGGGAAGTTCTGTAATTTCAGTCTGTATTTCTGTTTTTCACTTTGAATTCAATACAATGATAGCCAACTAGATATAAATAAAGCCAATCTAGAAAACTGAATTATTCAAGTATTTGAGATTTAGGTATTGTTTTCTCAGTTCCACATAGCATTGAGCAAGAAGTTGAAATTTAAGCAGACAACTCAGAAAAAATAGCAAAATTGCTAAGTATGTCCAGTGTTTATTTTCTAAAATTGTTGTATGGAAATGTTTATGGTGATTCTTTATCATATATTTTTAGAACCTGTAAGATAATGTAGTGCTGTATTTCTCCACTCCTTTTCTTACTAAATGCCTGCCCTTCCCACATGGTTCTCCCTTCCCTGCCCCTAGNGCAGGTGAATAAAGTTCCTCTGAGGTCTCCATGTGGAGACTCTTCTCACCTCCTTTATTGCCACCATGTTGTGGAGCCGAGAGCTAGCCGGAGCATGAGCGTTGGGCCGCTCGGAAGGGCTACGGGAAGCGGAACAGTCGCTCTCCCTGAACCAGCCCCCCAGCGCTCTCTGGGAAGGTTTGCGGCTTGCCATGCCATCACAGGAAACAACACAGTGCAACAAGATAAATCCTGGACTGATTGTTTCCAACCTTCAGCTCTGAAATTTTCTGCTTCACACGGCTTCAGGAAAGTAGTCTAGAGCACCTGATAAGGAAATACTATAGTAAAATATCAGGGTTTACTGGAAAATTACATCCAAAGGATTCAAAGAAGAAAGATAATATTATTTGCAGAAGTTACTACCTATTTTGTATCATCATTATGCTAGTACAATTAATAATACACTTTGAGAGAGTGAAGCACTGGTTCTGACACCTGTCAAGTGGTATTTACAAACTAATTTTAATGATGCAAATGACTGCAGATTCTGGCACTTAAATTTTTATTTTTGTGGAAGCTACTGTCTCTGTTCAAAGCTCTGAAAATATTGAAACATTAATATATCATGGCATGCATAACATTCTATATTATTCTGTAAAATATAGAGTGATAATTCTTATTTTAATAATGTTGAATATATTTTTTGTTTTTCACAAGCTGCATGGTAATTTACATTAATCAAAATAAAGGCAGATGTGGCTTTTATGTGTGCTTTTGCTATGCACCTAGTCTATAAAAAGGCTCCAAACCATTATTTTATGCCACTGTTCAATATGTTGAAATAAAAATTGTCCTATTTTAAGTTAAATATTTTTTGGAACAGCGATAATAATTCTGGCATTTCAAGACAGAAGGCTACAGGAAAAGGAATACTTTTGAATACACACAATATGTTGAAGTCTATACTTCTGGTTAAGGTGAGAAATGCAAATTGAAATAATTCTTTCAAAGCCTTGACATTTGTCAGCAAGTTCTTATATTCAACTCATCAGTTCCTCCTGTCAGGAATTACTACAGGTAGTGCTGTTAAAAGAACACTAAAATTGGTCATTATCGTTGACACATACCCTGAGCTGGAAACTCTGCAAACTCCCTGATCTGGACATAAGCAGGTGAAACGGGATTGCATTTCCAGGCTGAACAACCCCAACTCTCTCAGCTTGTCTTCATAGGAGAGCTACTCCAGCCCTCTGATCATTTTCATGGCCCTTCTCTGGATCTACATAAACAGGTCGATGTCTCCCTTGTGCTGGGAGCCACCAAGATGGATGGAGTGCTCCAGGTGGGGTCTCACAAAAGCAGAGGTGAAGGAGGTGATCCTTCACATCTGTTGAGCACTGGTGAGGCCACACCTGGAGTGCTATGTCCAGGTTTTGTTACCCAGTACAAGAGACATGAAACTACTGGACTGAGTCCAGCGAAGGGCCCCAAAGATCATTAAGGGAGTGAAGCACCTCTCATATAAGAAAAGGCTGAGAGAGCTGAGACTGTTACTTTGGAATACAATTTAGATCTGCTCAGAACAGGGGCAGTTCATTCTTACAACAGCAGAAGAGAACACAGAGCACCAGAAGGACCACTTATGTTGATATGAACTCCGCCCAAATGAGCCTGGGGGGAATCCCATCCATATATATAACACCTGAAGGGAGAGTGCAAGAAGATGGAGCCAGGCTTTTTGGTGGTGCCCAGTGACAGGATTAGAGACAATAGGCAAGAGCTGAAACACAAGAGGTTCTCTGTGAACATCAGGAAGCAGTTTTTTTTATTGATGGTCACTGGCCTTTGGTGGAGGTCGTATAGACAAGTGAAGTTTTCCTCATTGGAGATACTCAAAAGCTGTCTGGACGTGGTGCTGAGCCTCCTGCGCTACGTGACTCTGCTTGACCAGAGGCATTGGACTAGATGACCTCCTGAGGTGCCTACCAACCTCAGGTATTGTGATTCTGTGATTGTCAGAGCTTGAATGAGCGAATGGTCATAAATGGTGACAGCAAGGATTCAAATGGTATATAAGAATGACTTTTCCACCAGGAGGATAGTCAAGAAGTGGAACAAGTTGTCATATCTTGAGGTTGTGTATTTTCTCTTCATATATCTTGAAGTTGTGTATTTTCTCTTCATAGAGGTTTTCAAGACTGGACTGGACACAGAACTAGGCAACCTAGAATCATAGAATTGTTAAGGTCATTGAGTCCAACCTCTGACTGATCAACACCTTGTCAACTATATCATGGCGCTAAGTGCCAAGTCCAGTCATTTCTTGAACACTTCCAGGAATGATGAATCCACTACCTCCCTGGGCAGCCCATTTCAATGTTTGACAAACCCTTCTATGAAGAAATTCTTCCTGAAACCTAGTCATATACCAGAAAGGTTAAAGATTCAGGTTTGAACCCTGTCCCTCTAAGACTCCAGCTCCTATGGTAGTCTCTTCAAGGAAGGGAATTGCCTGTTTTGGGTTTCAGGGAGTTCCATTCACAGGGAGGAACTGATACGCTTTTATTTGAACTATTGTCCCTAACCATTCTGATGGCGTCAATGTAACTTATGTTGTAGATACACCTTTTGTCATGATTTTACGGTAGGGTATTTCAGTAACAAGTAATGCAAACGGTCCCAAAAATTTGAGGGAAAAAATACTGAAGAAGGGTGCTACACAACCTCCACAAAATTACCTGGCATAGGAATTATCTGAGTATCTAAAAGCATTATGGATTCTCTGGGTCCCATCAAAAAATTATCTGCGCGTTTAAGTTTATATATAACAAAATGCAACTGCTTAACTTCACTAAGAAGAAATATACATGTAGGTATTATTTGAATAAACTAGAGACATAGCCGATTAAACAGTTTTCCTATTTTGATTATTCAACCTATGCAATGTTAGGTCTTTTCTTTACCCCAGTGACTAGGGCCAGTAATGGCAAAAGGCAAAATATCATAATTAATTAGGCCCAAATTATTGTTGTAGTTTGTCCTAGTTCTGTCAATGAGTAAATCAAAAGGTTTTATTATTATTTTTCTTTATCATGTTAGTTAAATAATTATTTTCAAAGAGACAATGACATAAACACACTGAAACACTTGTTTTTGTTTTCATATAACTGATGGGCATTGCATAAACCAGGCATAATGATCCACAGTTCAGGTGTGTATGCTTTAAAAGTCATTGAAACACCTGCAGAACATGTTATTCTAAAGCAGGGCCTGTGGATTAAATAATCAAATAACAAGTGTGTACTTATAAGCTTTTATGTATAAGCTTTCTATGTATAGCTACACAGAGACATAAAGCCCTTGAGGAGAGAACAAAAAGTAAAATAACAAAAAAGTGGAGGTAGAGCAGGACAGGATGAAAAATTTTACTTATTTTTAAAATGAATGTTTTTTTAAAAATTGCAGGGGAAAAAATGACTCCAAGCAGGGATATGAGAAAGGTTAAAAAGATACTTTAATAATAAACAAGAGGCAAGTGGCCGTGTCAGTCTGCTTGCTTCTGGGTTTTGTCAGAAGATATAAGATGTGCTGCTATCACTTCAAAGAGTCTTTTTACTCATACTGAGAAACAGCTGAGAGGAGAAAAATAAGAGGAGAAAACAAAGCTTCACTGAAAAAGAAATAAGTGGATCCAATAATTTTAAGAATGTTGTAAGTTTTCTTTTGTTTAAAAAAAATAATTTGTACCCATGTTGATGTTGAAGTGATAGCTCCATGGACACCATTATTTAGTGTGCATAACACCTGTTCAATTAAAATATCTCAAGTCTTCAGGAACTCTTGCAGGAACTGCTGTTTTCTCACTCCCAAACTGTTGTTCTGTGATGTATTCAGTTTCCCTGGAATTATTATGGCAAAAGTTTTTTATCAATAAGCTTGATGGACTGAATTTTTACTCCTGTGACTAATATTAAACACTTGAATTGCACTAAAATTGTTTTTCCACATTCTCCTGAAAAATCATAGTATTTTGACATGTAAGTCCAGTCTGCAACCCACTGTTGTAACTGAGGAGATTACGGATTATCCTTAATATTAATTGAAAAGCAATATGTGTCTCTTTTCTACAACAGAGCGAAATTAATGCAAAAAGGCTGCTAACTTGAGCAGCCCCCAGTGTCTTAGGAAATTCTGTAACCTTAGGTAAGGTTACAGAAACATTTAAAGAAGAGTATGTGATGATCATAGCAGTAATTTAGTAGAAAATGCTCTTTTGGAATCATCTGTTTGGAAATGTGGCTTAAAACAAGGTAATGACATCAGGTTTTGTTTTGTCATTTTTGTTTTACAGGCACGTTGTTTAGAAGAATATCAGAATAGTTCTTTATTACTACAATATTGGAGATGCTAAGTCCTTGTTCTCTCAAAAATGTTCTGTGAAAATAACAACTGAAACAGTAAACCAATGAGGCTTTTAAAACTTCAGAAGTTGCAGAGCAAATATCAGGTACATGAGAAAAACTGACAATCCTTTTTCAAACTACAGATTTCACAAAATCACAGGATCATCAAGGTTGGAAGAGACCATCAAGATCATCTAGTGCAACTGTCAACCTAGCACCACCATAATCACCCCTAAACCATATCCCCAAGTGTCATATCCAGACACCTCTTGAACACTTCCAGAGACTGTGACTTCACAACTTCCCTGGGCAACTTCTATCTAACTTCCTATCTACTCTTTCAGTGACAACTGCTACTGTACTTTAAAATATAATTCTACGCAAAGAAATCCCTTTAAAATACTAATGAGAATATTATAATTTAAGTGTTCATTTTGAAGTCCTGTTGAATAAACAAACCCCATATTTTTAAAACATACATAGTCAATAGATTAACTACCACATTTTAGGTAATACTTGAAATGTGTGTTTTATAGAATCACTAGAAAAATAATCTGTGTGCTAAAACAATGGAAAGGAACTGGAATTTATTTAATGAGGTATATTATCTCAAAATGACAAACTATCATTACCTAAGGACAAACTGTCATTATGAAATAAAGATAGTGTAATATTGAAATGAGTGCACCAAGTGTTGGCCAGTGACTGGTAAATCAAAAAGATATTGCATAAGTTGAAAGACAAATACTGTAAAGGATCAATAAGAAGAAATACATCAAGTAAGTGATACTAAAGTCAGAAAGATAGGAAGATTCATTCATGTATCTTAGTAAAAGAAGAGTTAACAAGGAAGTCTTCAGCATAGGGGTAGAGAAGTGTACAGATACAACACAGAAGAGGGACAGAAAAAAGTAATAGATATGGAAATGTCTTCAACAACTTGTTACACTTTTTTGTTTCAGCCGTCATTGAAAAAAAAAGACTAATTTTAATCATGTACTGCATAGCATACAAATAATTTTGACAGGGAGATAAGAATATGGGCCCAAAGGAAGAAAGAATAAGCAACAGAAGTTTTATGTTATCTCAAGTACAACAAAGCATAAGGAAATTGAGCCTAAAGCAACAGAACTAGTCAAAAGGATATTTCAAGTAATGCTTGTTACTTTATAGACTATATAGAAAAAGAATATGCATGCCCTAAAAACTAAAGAAAATGAGGTCTGGAGGAATTATATATCTGTCAGCCTAATTTTTATCTGGGAAATGGCTTATCAATATATTTTAAAAAATCAGCTTTAAAGTAAGAAGCATAAGAAAAAGGATAGCTTTGTCAAAAATGCAAAAATAAGCTATCTTCATTCCTTATCAGCCTAACTATTCTAATCCATAGGGGGAACAACATATGTAATATAGCTTTTTATTTTCCATAGTTGTCACTGTCACACATTGTCTCATAACAAAACTTAGAACACATTGTTCAAATATAATCACAATGTCACAATGCAGAAGTGTTTGTGAGGAGAACGAAAGTAAACACTCTACATATGTGTCAGTGATCACAGTCAAACCACAAAGGTATGTTTTTTAGGCATTGTGTATGTTCTTGCTATATAGACTAATTAATTTCAGATCTCATTTCAGTCTACATTTTCAGTAAACCATGTATTTCGGGTATTTTTGACATACTAAAGGAAAAGTGCATTAATTAATCTTCTTCCTGACTCTTGGATTTGTTTAGGTAATTGCTAAAAAGATTTGCTAATACAGTTTACTTACTTCCTCTTTGTTCTCTCATACATAAACTCAATATTGCATCCAAGTTTTACTCTATATGGCGTGTTTTAGAGATGCTTGAGATTTCATTTCTGTTTTTCTTTTTTACCCTGAAATGGGTTCCGCCCATCTGCCAAGGTTGTGTTCCTGTAGTCATCAGTAATTAATCATCAGTGATTTGTGATTATAGCCTTGGACCTTGTCTATTGTCCCACGCTTGCACTTTCAAGGCTATTTCTGTCAGCTTCTTCTTGCAGTTTTGGGAGTCCCTGATATAATCCCATATTTCTTCAGTCTCTTTTAAACTGTGGTTTTATTCACACAACCCAGCCACTCGTGAGTATGGCTGTAAGGTGACTGAAAAGTCCACTGTAAAAAAATATATGAGCTATTAGAAGACACACATGCATTTAAGTATAATTTTTTACTAATTACTGTAAAACCACCATTTCACTATCAAAATTGTTTTTTTGATTTTCCTCCAAATAGGTTCTTGAACACTTCATATCTTATTATTATTGTAAAACTTCCTCATCTAACTTCTTTCATATTAAAAACAAAAGACCATTTGTTTCTGCATTTCTGCACAGGAAAAGTCAAAAGATGGGATACTTTTCCTCTTCTGGATTTTTTTTTTCTCAAGTTTGTTACCAGTTACCAGTGTAATTCATCATAAGCTATTTATAGCTAGTCTAAACTCTTTATTGGACCTTTCATAATTTCTTTCAGTGTGTTTAACTTGCATCATACTGAAATGAAATGTGGTTTGTATAGGTCATGGGGTTTTTTTGGTTGTTTTATTTTGGTTTTTTCTTGTTGGTTTTGATTTTTTTAATAATATCATAAGATTTCTGAAGTCTTATTGTAAGCATTTTTTGGTAGTTCATCTCATCCTGTGAGTATCAGCACTACTCAAGAAGAAGAAGTGTTTCATAAGTTTCTTGAGATATTTTTTTCTGACTTTGAAAATGGGACAATGTGTCCTCATTCCCTATCCTGAAAGAGTATAGGTGGAAAGAGGAAGTACACATATTCTTAGAGTGTTTCACATTGCTAAGCTAGTTTCTGTTATGGCCATAATATCCACCTACACTATGGTTCATAGCCAGAAAATAATTCCAGAAGAGAGAGGGAAGAAAACCTAAATAATTTTTCCTTATTTTCAGCTGTGGCTTGTTTTAAACTTTATCTGTGCTTGAAAAAAACATTCTGGTATACCAAACTTGTATTTTTTGTTTTCTGTTGAAAAGAATACTAGACAGAATAGTAGTGGTGGTTTTGCCTGAATTTCCCAGCAAAAGGCTCTGTGATTACACTTAGAGATTCATTTTGAGGTCCTCAGGCTGGAGAAGGTGGAGCTAGCTGAGCATAAAACAAACCTGTAAACCATTTCTAACCTCCAACATTAAATTTCTAATTTTGTCTTTGTAACATCAAAGATTACTTTCCCACTGGTTACTAGTTCTTTGCATTCCTAATTTATGTGTTAGTAAATCAGTATTGTCAGTGAAGAAAACTGAAAACTTTTGAAGGCCCCGTCAGGGTGTTAAAGGGACTCTTTTGTTTTCCATGCAATGAATAAAATCTTAAATGTTTCTGTCTCATTTAATGTATAGCAAACCACTACTAGAAAAATAAGAAACCAGAAGGATATTTAAAACAAGCCCTTCACATGTGATTTTGAATTGTTAGATTCTGCCTGGAGTTGAAAACACCAAACTGCCTTTTGAAGAGAAGAGACTTAGCAACAGAGATAAAAAATATATTTCTGTAGAACTATAGCTCAGCAAAAGTTAGGACACCTAGGATCTCTCCAGGGAAAATAAAAAAAAAAAATTATTCTCGAAATCCCGTCTACCAGCAGACAGGCCAGGCAGTACTTTTTGAAACTGGGTCACTGTGAAGTCAGGAACACATCTGAGTTCAGAAGAAACTACTGAAAGAAATGCAAGTTTTCCAATGAGTTCAACACATAACTAAGAATATTTAGACCTGAGGTGTCAATTTATTGCAGTTTATGCTTTGCATTTTTTTGGACTGAAAAAAACCTCAACAAAAAATTACCAAAACCAAAGAAGTGAATAGGAATTAAATCTGTTTTGTCATCTAAATGTCCTAATGATAAATTAAGACCAGTAAAATTTAGACACCTAAATTCCAGTACTAACAAATCAGTGTTCCTGCAAATGATCCTCTTGATAGTCTATCAGAATTTTTAGACCTTGATACGAATTTTTTCTTGTCCATCTCTATTCATGTCCTGCATATATGTCAATACACTAGAGTGCCAGGATAATTTCAGAGAGCCATCACTGAAAGATCACAGGTCATGGAAATCAGTCCAATATATTCCTTTTATCTAGTGTTCCATCCTAAAGATGTGATTATACATTTATTATAAACCCACCTAGATCAGGACACAAGGAAATGTCGTACAGGAAATGTACTTGTTGAAATCCTAGTAGATTCTAAAATTGCTGATGATAGATGACTGCAAGGTACTTCCCTCTCATGCAGCTAAAAGAACCTCAAGTTTTTTTGCATATAATTTACCTATTGAGAATGATATTGATTAAGTTGTATAAAGAGTGGTACTGAGAAGGAGGAATGCTTAATAACTTCTAAAGAAAACAGAAAAGTCGCAGAGAGAAGCATGACTTAGAAACTGTCATTTTCCTGTTTTAATGCATGCTTAAGTGATTTTCTCTGTCTCAGGTAATGAACTCAAGTTAAATTCTACTTCACCAGCAGTATGGTGTAATACTGCCAACACATAAATCGTATCTTATCAATTTCTTCAGATGCATTAACTGTATACACAAAATTTATGGTTCTCTTTTTCTTTACAGCTGCTAAACTACTATCTCCTACCTAAATTATAATGGATTTATTATTAAGGGAGGCAGGTTACTCTTCCTGAGGATAGCAATGCTTAAACAACTAGAACTCAATGCAGGATGTTTACCTGAAACTGCCTGATGTGGGAAATGCTGTGAAGTTTTTGAATAATAATAGATAAATATGTTTTGAATAATTAGATAGCCTGTATTCTTGGTCAGCCAACAACATTCTTTTCCTTTAAAGTAGGTCTTTGAAGGAAAGTATGTTTGAAGGTAAACTATTGTGTTCAATGTTGACACAATTTTGTACGTTTCAACATATATACATTCTGAGCCTCTGTGAAGTCAAAATCATGTCACTTTTAGCAAAAATTCAACAGTGGAAAATAAATGTGTTGCAGATATGTCTGATGTTTGTGTTAAGCATGTAAATAAATTGTTTCTTTACTTTTGCCTACCTGAGAATTAAAGCAAATTCAGATTAATTTCAAAACCAAGAGAAGCTAATGACAAAGACAATCCAGTGGCTGGCTTTTGAATTCATTCTGAGTCACCTCACTTCCTTTTAAATCACTGTAAGACAGAAATGACACCTATGACACAATTCAACTACCTATTAAGCTGGCTTGATTTTAAACAACTTAGATTTAATTTCTCTCAAGATACAATACAAATGGAAGATCCATGATTTTCTGAAGAATGTCAATATGTATTGCTTATAAACCTGAATTGTATTAAACCCAGAGAAAAAGTAATTATTTTAAATATAAAAATGTCCCATATTATGTAATTCTTAAAGATTTTAATGTTTTTCAAGCAATTTTAAAAAAAGGAGTACCTTTGAATAAAGGATGCTACTTTTGAAATATAAGCTTTTTGAGTTTAAAGATCATAAATTCTTATCTCCCTGAAGCTTCTCACTCTTCTTTGTACTCAGTTGAAAATAATTGCAGAGGTAGACCAAAGCATTTCCACTGAGTGTAGATAGATATTTTACCTCATAACTGTGTTTCTCCAGCTTTTTTTTTTTTCCCCCCCGGTCAGTTTGAAAAATGAATACCTAGATAAATATGCTGCAGAAATATTGCACTGCGTAAGACAGCAAAAAATCCTTTTGAATAGATAAGAGTATTGTCTGAACATTTCATCCAACAAAGAATCTTTTGTTGTTGGAGGATGCATGAAATTAGTAATGGTAAAAGGTCAAATATTCAGACTCCAGCAAGATGCAATGCTAGAAGTAGTACAAATCTCCAACTGAAGTGAATTGGTTGCTAAGACAATAAAAGCTGGCAAATAATAATTACAAATTCAGAGAACATATACAGTACATTGCCACTAGCATTTGACAGAACCTATTTGCATATCCAGTTTTCAAACCTTAAAAGCAAGCAGCGATGTCTGTGAAGAATTATTTCTTCTTCTCCTTGAGACAATAGAAATAAATTTTTGTTAAAGGTTTAGTCTATGGGAGAAGTTATAGGATAAGACAGGGAATGAGGAATTGATCTGTGTAATAATATTCTTTAGGAAACTAATAGATTTTCTCTGTGTCAAAATGCTGTAGTTCAGCTCTCCTTGCATGGCTTCATACAATAGGGAATTTGCACCTATAGACAGGACAAACACAGTCATAAATCTTGAATTATTCCAGCTTTAGAGGTGTTTCAAAGAATTTTTTACCAGAATTAATCAGTTTTCAGAATAGGTGTTATGAGAGCTATGCACAACCTCTGCTGTCAAAGGACCCATCTACTTAAAATCACCTCCACCCACCCAAAAGAGAAGATGCATAATTTTGCAAAAATAATAATGTAGGTTTATTATTTCTGTGAATATTTTTCAGTACTAGGCAACCAGTATTTTAGTGGTATAATGCTAAAAATACACAACTCAATTTCTCTTAGCAAATTTTCATCTATTCCCATAGAAACAGTTTTCCTCTTCTCTGTTCGTGGCTATAAAAAGTGGAACAGGAATTACGGAAAACAAAAAGAATAGTTTGGCCACTGCTATTTTTTCCATGCACTGTATGAAGTGGTGAGCATGATTTCAAACAAGATCAGTGCGCTTCTGAATATTTAAAGACCAGCAGGATTCTCATCCACTGTCATCAGACACAGCAGGGACAGGGCAGGTGTCTCTGAGAGGGCCAGAGTAGCCTTGGCCAATAGGAGCTGGTTCTTCCCTCCTGCTCCCCTCACATGTAGGGACTTCCTGAAGGCAGGCAAAGGGGGCAGGGAATTCACACCTGGATCTCCAAGCATGGCCACCAGCGTAAGGAGAAAGTAAGGCCCAATGTCAGCACCAGAATCATGCTCCTCCAAAAAAAGAGACAAGAACTCCATCACAGACTTCACATTCCTCCAGGTAGGAAGACTTACAGTGTTACTGCAGTTTACTGCAGTGCTCTAAACCAGGAATTTCTGTAACTGGACTAATTATGTGGGCTAGTGTACTAGTTAAAGCACAGATTGGACTGACAGTAGCAGACTGACAGCTCCACCCATGAAGTATGCTTCATTTTTTTTCCTGTGGCAAGATTTTCAGTGTAACGAACAAATCCAATGGCATCAATGTTTTGGGAATAGAAGACTAGGGCACTAGTGAAAGATTATACTTCACCATAGCAATTGTTCTTTCTCTGTAAATACCTCCACAGTTAATCATCCAGAAGCCAGTGAAGATGAGAATCGTTTGTGTTAGGGATGTTAGGACTGTTGTCACTTCTCCAGTTGCTCCAGCCCAGAATCTCTCCTGCCTCAGTAGCTGGAGGTCAGACCCATGCCCTGAAACTCAGGTGTGAGCTACAGATGCAGCTGCTGCTCTCCTGTAGCTGATACCGATGGCCAGAGGTGCCCACCCCTTGGTCCGACTCCAGTAGCTACTCCCAAATTTCACTCACACACACTCAGGTCTCCCCTGTGTTCTTGCAGCACATACACACACACACACACACACACAGAGAGAATACAGGGTGAGATTATGGTGAGAGGCAGTTAAGAAAAGATTTAACAGGAAGATATAGGAAGACAGGACAGACTGCAGTGATCAAGCACAAGGCTCAGCCAGACAAGCACACTGACAAGTCCTGTTTTACACACTACCAACCCCTTTATAGGCCTATCCCCATCTTTGTTCCCCTCTGCTCCTCTTGCCCTGAATATCAGTTGACACTGTCCCACTAACTCACTCCAGTGTGCAGAACCACCAAGTTCTCATTCTCATCCATTGCAAACTCCTGGTTAGCCTTCAGTTTCTTCAGTTTCCACATACCTGTGCAACTTAGCATTGGCTTGTATTGGAGTAAGAAAATATAAGAGGCTAGATAGGCTATTTTAGAATAATAAGAATAAAAATAATAGTAGAGCAATTCTTTACGAGTGAATGATTAAAAAAAAAGTTGCAATTGCAATAAAGGAGCTTCAAGACTTGCCTAAATGTATACTGTAAAAAGTAGGCCTTGTATTATCTTGCATTTGTGATGTGTGGTGAAAGGGTGAAATAGAACTATCCCAGGCAACTAGCCACAGGACATGAGAAAAAGGCCTCAGGCTGGGCCAGGGAAGGCTCAGGTTGGACACCAAGAAGAATTTTTTCACTGAAAGTGTGGTTAAGCATTGGAATGGTCTTCTCAGGTAAGTGGTGGAGTCACCATCCATGGAACTGTTGAAGAAAAAACTGGATGTGACACTGACTGCTGTGGTTTAGTTGATATTGATTGTGGTGTTCAGTCAAAGGTTGGACTCGATGTTGGAGGTCTTTTCCAGCCTTAAAGATTCTATGGTTCTGTTGAAATGGAAAGCAGCAGAATGGAACAATTGTGATTTCTGACTTCAAGAGTTTCCTAGGTAACACTTCTGAAGCTAATACACACTCAATGTCCTGCAGCTTCATCATTTTCAATGAGAAGATCACAGGAAATAAGACTGAGCCTACCATATGTTCATGTTTGCCAAGATATTTCTTTTTTTTTCTACATATAAATTTTGTTCTAGTGGAGCTTGAGGACTTCTGACGCGTTCAGAACCTGCAGTTTTGACAAGGCCACAGGACAACCAGAACTGTCAAACTTGTAGTACACATATCGCTAGCACAATATAAATGAAATATATAATATATTGGGTGTAAATCAGACCTACTGCTGATGCCAACAATCTGTGTAAGCTGAATAAATTCAGCATGCCCTGAATATGTCAAACACACTATGTTTGTATACACCAACAGGGAAACACATTCAGAGAGGGGGCTAATGTTGGGGAGGAGGGTGTATGGATACAGTTTATAAAAAATGGATGACACAGAATACAAACATATTTAGGTAGCTGCATGAGGCTGATGACTATATTTATCTTTGTATTCAATATTGTGTCTAGTTGGCAATATTAGGCTTCTAGATGGTGAGACAATCTTACTGGCTGATGCAAGAAAATTGCAAAAGATGTAAACATTTTTGTTTCTAAATAAAGTAAAAAAACCCCATTTATTTTGTTTGGTGGGGGTTTTTCCTGGTGATATTAATTTTGGTTTTGACTAGTTATATAGTCATTGTGTACGCAAGGAACTCTTTATTAAAAGAGAAAGCTTCATTCCCAGAAATATTTATTTGAAGATATCTCAAGAATTCACTGCTTTTAGAAACAAATCTTCAGTGGATTATCATGCTGTTCCTGCTTAAAACTGAGGAGAAGGTACTTGCAAGTACTGTTGTACTTGAATGCATGCTTTGGACAGTGTAGTCTATGTTGACCTTCTAAATTTACATAAATGACTCTGTAGATGCCCACCAACTGAACAATTTCTCATAAAATCTATTTCAGAAGCTCAAAAAAAATGAAGTAGAAAAATGAAAAAAGTGCAGTACTTTTCTAGAAGATGCTTTACACTTCTTGGCATCCACTGGGTAGTCTGTTATTATGAACCTTAAGATTGACATCTTTTAACAGCAGGTATTAGAAGATTGCTTTCTCTAAATCTATTTTTAGAAAAGATGGATTTCTCTTGGACATTATGTGAATCAAAGCAAAAACAAAACAAGCTATCAAAATAATAAGTATAATTTAGAAGTCCAGTCTCAGACAAGAGTAGGTTATTTCAGAAAAAGAAAGCCTGATGTAAATTATTGTCACCATGTGCTTTCCCCTCATATGACAAGACTTTGTACAATTTACAGTCAAAAAACCCAAGTTAAGTGGGTTGCACAGCTAAATGGTATATTGTTTCTTTTTAAAATAATAGTTTAAAAATAATATAAATACCTTAAGTTTACTCTGTAAATGTAAAATATTTACAATTTTGTTAACTACAAAAAGAAAGGTAGATATATCTGCTATGAAAAAAAATCAGGTTGGAGTTCAGTTTGAGAAAGTTATAAGGGAGAGTAAAAAACAAAATTCACCATTCTGTTTTGGCTAATTAAGTTTAAATATCATTGCCCCTGGAATGTATATACAAGGTTATCATATAACTGATTTGTACATTCCTGATTTTGTCTAAAAAGAGATAGAGTAGATTAATTTCAACATAATTAGATGTTTTATGGAAAATCATATTTCATTCATAAATTGATTGTTTAACAGTGACTACTCTTCATTTTCCTTAGGGTTTGTTGCTGTTTCACACTGTTTCTCTGACTCAAATATAAAGTTCCTGTGACCACCCTGCTTAGCTCCTGCCCTCCAGACCTCTTGGCTATTAAGCACATCTTTTATATCTTTGTCTTTCTATTCAGGAGGGATATACAGCTTTCATAACTTGCCTGTATTTAAACTTAAAATTTTCAAATCTACTAAGAGGGTTTTTCCTCTAAACGTGGTATTTAATTTCTCAATCTAGAGGTTTTTTACTCACATAATGCTTTCTTTTGCACTGTAAGAATAAGTGAAAAGCAGCTGGCACATTACAGAACACTTCCATCATCATCTTTGTCTCCATTTAAAAATTCATTCTTCAATTAAAAAAAAGAAATACTGAAAGAGTACTTCTTAAATATTTATTTGGATGGTGAACTAAACATTACTTCACCAAAACACAGGTATCTAGACCTCATAGACATCTCTATGTATGTTAGTATAAATATGCAAAAGAGGATTAACCATTTTGAGCCTCCTTGGGAAAGTAAGCCCTGCCTCCGTCTTTCTTCACAGGAGTGAATGCAGAAGGCAAGTTTTGTCAAGATGTCCAAGTGTGACTAAATTTCAGATGATTAAAAATAAATAAAGTTTCTACACACCATTTTTATGTTAGCTGAAAATTATTTGAATGTTTTACAGGATAGAACTTCTTTGCTTTGTCAGTTTAATTTCGCAGATCACAAAGTGGCCTGCCTACAGACAGAGTAAATGAGTAGCTTCAATTAATGATCTCTTTCAATATATTTTCTAATGGAGTATCCATAGTAAGCAGAGGAAAAGACAATTCTGTTTTATATTTTTCTTAGCTATAATTAATGGATATTATGAAGAAAAAGCTGCAGTCATCTCACTTTGAAATCTTTTTTTAGAGAAAGAAAATGGAAAAGACAATGTGCTAGAGGTTATTTTATGCACCTGTTTGAAGAGGGTTACATTTTTTCCCAGGAACATTTAAGAGAGATATTTTGATAATATGCTATAAAGCTCTCTTTTTGTCTATTTTGACCATAGAACTGAATGTATGTGGGTCTGTTTCATAGCATCTCAGAAGGTTGTCCTAGTTCTGGAGAACCATCTGGAGACTTCATCTTTTCACAGTTACTTACTAGCAGACCATCACTACATACTTTTCCTCCAAAAATTAATGTGAGCAGTATGATTTGTAAGAAAGGGGATCATTGAAGTTTCCCAGAAGATGTGTGACTGTGGAAAACTCTGAACACAGTTTAAATAAGTAAGGTAAAGTTTGAATGCAACTCTAGCTGCAACATATGAACAGTGGTTTTTAGGAGGGGTTTTGGAAGAACTTGGAACTAACTTAGAGTTTATCACTGTTGGTCTTTAGCTGTCCACATACCAAGAAAAAGTGTCAGAAACAAAATTCAGGACTAGAAGGCTATCAAAGTATTGTAAATATTTTTTTCCCATCTCACTGTGAATTCATGGTTCTTTTGAAACAGCCAGATGTCTCTACAAATTCATAATATTTTAACATAATCCTGTCTTATGCCTTACCCACTGAAAGGCTAGTCAAAGAATATTCTCTCAGTCTGCGTAAGATTTTGGATGTCATTTCCTCCCTGAGGCTGAATTTTCTCTTTTCTCTGTGTTTTATGCTGTTCGAATGTCACTTGAACAATGTTTATAGTATGGGGTTTACCTCCATTTACTTTTCATGCACAAAATAAATTATGCATTCATTTATTTTTGTTGCATTATAAATCATATGGGCCTTATCCTACAGTAATTAACTAAACTTCTTTTATTTAATCTATAATACAGGTAAGTACCACATTATCACTGATCTCTGCACCCTGTCATGTTAGCAAATAAAATAATACCCTAGGAAGTCTTTGCAAAACAGGTTTTTAATATTTTCTAATTCCCGTTCTGCTCTTGGATAGCTAGAAAGTAGTCATGAAAAGAATCTGAAAACTTTTCAAAATTGCTTCCATGCTACGTTTCAGCAAAACTTTTATCCATTTTTTTTTCTCAATGCTAAGGACAGAATCTCAAGTTTCAAAGATATTTCAGAGGAGGCAGAGATTGAAAGGATTTTTTTAGCTGCCAATAAGGAATGTAGATAGACAGAGAGGGTAAAACCAGTGTAAAAACCTTTAAATATTTAACTGTCCATATTGGAAGAAAAGAAGAAAAAAGAGGAAAAGAAAAGGGAGACAGAACAAAGGAAGAAAGGATAGAGAGGAAGAGAGGAAGAAAAGGAAAGAAGGAAGGGAAGTGAGGAGGGATCACATGAGTATTATTTGTCTGAATTGCTCATTTTCTGCTCAGAAAACCCCATTTCCAATGATTTTCATCCCCAAATTTTTGCAGAATATTGGGGTCTGCTGCTGTTTTTCAACACAAGACTGAAAAACTTCTTTTTCAGCAACATTTGCTTGTTATGTCTGCAAGAAGGTTGTGCGTCCTAGCCAAAGTTTTTTAATGCCCTAGTTTTTCTCATTTAGTGACTCTCTTTTAGGCCAAAAAATATTCTAATAATGTTATAGGATATATGACAGAAGATTCTTCTCCACAAGCATGAAGAACAATGGCAAACGGTGAAATCCTCATAACCTAATTAGAGAAACAAGAATCCTGGTTCTGCTCCACCAGGATGGACAATTTCATGAGTCACTAATGACACTCATTACCCTGAGTAAATGGAAAATGTTCTCCAGGTCACCTCAAAAACTGAGAAGAGTTACTGCCTAGTGGGTATGGGACACATTATAAGACGCAGAGGAAGTGCATTTTGGGATTGTACAAGACATCTGGGATGTTTAGAAGAAGAATCAAAGGACGGGAAAAGAAGGCATTAAGGTTGGTTGGGAGGGATCAATCATAAGAAAATTGATGGGTAAAAGTATGGCTGTGTGTTTAACAGACTACTGGTCAGTACGTATGTCTGACCGTGTTCTGCACCTGATGAACAGTTTTGTTACCTTCTTGAATTCCACTTCTAATTATTTTCCTGGGTGAGATGTTCTTTCATATATTCTATGTACCTATATGTGTGTGTGTGTGTGTGTGTGTGTGTGTGTGCGTGTGTGTATCCAAAGATTTATATGCCAGCAGATGGACTAGGATCATGGGCCGGAGAGGACAATATTTCTCTGGTACCAGCAAATGGAGCAAGGGAGGGTATATACACGGGTGGGTGATCACTAGCAAATATCAAGTTAGACTAGTCAGCCGGTTGGATGAAAGTCTTGGGAACCCTAAGTTTGGGCCAGACCAGATAATGACGAGAAGAGACGGTCTACAGACTGGCTACTGGAGGGACCAGTCGGTCTTAAGTCAACTGATGGAGCGGCTGTTGGGTCAACTGGGAAACACATTCGCATGTGTATGTGCATGTATGAGGCAGCTGAAGACAGGAAGATCCAAGAGTGTGGGTGTGTGGGTGCGGGTGTGTGTAGGTGGGGGTGTGTATGTACACCCATGCACATTGACCTGCAGGCCTCTGTGACTCTCATGACAAGATGCCGGCAACTGAGGAGAAACAGGATACAGGGACAGTCTGAAGATCTAGTAGATGACCTTCATCCTGAACTGCCATAGAAGAGAATGGAACAAGGCTGCTGGTGATGCCTTAGGTTTTAA
>VZTD01003866.1:0-145600 GCA_013397725.1 Rhagologus leucostigma
GGGGCGGGAGAAAACTTGCTCCGTACCGGCTCTACCTCCCTCGTACCGCCGAGTGCCCGCCCCGGGCTGTCACAGCCTCCCCAGCCCCGCGCCGCTACTCACGGCACCTGGAAAACGTACACGGGGCTTGGGGTTCGCTTGGAAATCTTGGGCTGGTTCCCTTCAATCCGTCTGGGCGGTCTGCAAACTGTCTTTAAACTGGAGGCGATGGCACACTATTCACTCTATTCCAAAGAACTTTCAGACAGCGATCAGAAAACCACAAGTGCAGTGTGCTGCTTCTTTTCTGCTTCCAGCAGGCAGTAGAAAGAGGATGGGGGAAAAGAAGAACAAGACCTATCTAAACTGTAAACCAGGATTTTGCCCTGAATGTTTTTAATCCTTCTCGAATGCTCCTTCACCACCCAGCAATTCCCCTTCTTTGGCCTTTCAGTCAGAAAGGGGTCATAAACTGCTAAAACCAAGCTGGAGAAAGCAGTGTTGTCTCTAACCGGGGCACTCTCAACATTTAATCTCAAAGTATATTTTAGCAGAGCAGCTTTAGTGGAATTTATAGAAATTTCCTGTTTGTTTTGTTTTCCTTTATCCCCTTTTCGGAGCCATAAATTTCTATCAGCTGAAGAAATGTAAATGTTATAGAAGAGCTGGGACTGTAAGGAAGGAGATTGCCAGCTGCATGATACAGACAGCCTTATTATCCTCCAAAGGGGACTGAGGGGTGATTAATCACAGTATCAAACCAGTGTATATAATGTCAGAGTACTTTCCACGGGGTTTACAAGACTTAAGCACATCTAGTTATAAATTATGCTGGTATTAAAGGCCAGGGACCAGCTGTCCTAAATTTCTGTATAGTCAGCTAAGTCTTTAGATTTACAATTCTGCTCCATCTGGGTGAAGGACAGCCTGCCTACACCTTTTCTTTAATCATACTGTCCATATAAAATTAAAATCTCCTGTCTAATGGAAGCACAGGTTTTCATTTGGAGCATCGGTAGGCAAAAGCTTCAAGATGGGTGTTGTCAGTAGGGATCAAGGGTACAAAGCCAGCAGCGGAACACACAAGTTCCTATCCTCGCTGTGACACAGACAACCTGTGTGACAGCTTTGCCTCACTGTGCTTCAAATCCCTGTGTCATGGGATAATAGTGATGGCAGCTGCTCAGGAATGTGTATTAGTGAACACACCGAAAAAATCAGATGGTGTTGAGGTGCTAACGGGTCCTGTAAGTGTGTATGAGACAGGGTCGTTCAACTGAGACACGTCAGTGTCTGAATCGCTGGGCCCAAATTGCAATACGAGAAACCCTACACAAAACATACTTTAGTTTCTTGGACTGTGTGTTCAAGGTACTACAAGTGAAGCTGGATCCATCAGATTGGGTGGACTGTCATTTCAGTCTCACTGGGTGTAAACACGGAACAACTCCACCGACCTCAGCAGAGTAACACGGAAGAAAAATGAGGTGTGTCTGGCACTTTCATTTTTTCTTTGTTGTTGTAAAAAGTTTGATATCCACCAACATCGTGATACGCCTGGCCTATCAACATCTCAGTTTAATATCTAAGAGAAGTGAAATTCTGCCAGAACCTGACACTGGTGTAAATAAGGAAGAGTTTGGCCCACACACAAGTAGATTATAATCACAGCTCCTGCACCACCTCCCTTCGCTCTCTGGCCAAGTAACTCCCCTGAGTATGTTTCTTCATTTCTATAATAACACCTTTCCTGTGTGTTCCGAGGACTAACAAGCTAAATGCTTGGTAATAAGCTTTTAAGCTGTTGGGTGCTGTGTAAATGCTGTGTGTCTATGATACACAGATGCAGGACACATTCAGAGGAGACTGAAAAACAAACCCTTTACTCACCTTCTCAATTTCTCAAACAGGAGTGGAAGGGGTCTAGAAATTACTGAAGTTCCACAGGGCCCTCCAAGGTATGGAAGTAACTTGTTTACAGTGAGGTGGACCAAGCTTGTTAAAATGACACCAAGTTTCTGCTGATTGCAGGAACTAGTTCACTTTTCAAATATAATCCAGAGAAGTAATCGGATGAAAAGGAGTGACATGGCTCCATCCAAGGGCTGAGCACATCTCTTTGGAAGGGATGGGGTGCAGGCTGTCTGTGTGGTAAGGCTTACCACTATTTTCTATACCACTATTTGGGAGGTGATCCAGAAATTTTTCTAGTGCTTGTATTATCATTTCCTGGAGTAGTAATACCTGTGTTTGGTCAGGGCTCAGCTGATTCACCTGCTTTTTTTACACTTAGATATTCTTCTTCAAAGAGATGAACTTCTCTACAGTAGTAGGGATGGAGTTTTTTGAACCAGGACTGGATACTGTACAATAAGAACAATATTTATTTGCCACTTAAAGAGTACACTTCACACACAGAAACCGGAGTGTGTTATTTTTGTAAAGTACAGCTAAGTCATATTCAGGAAAGCTCAGTCTGGCCAGTGGCCTGCTCCAGGCCTTTGTTAAATAGTTTAATCTGCCTGTACACTCATTTTATCATCTGTAAATAGAGATATTCTATGTTATCCTCTGATAATATCCATTAGATATTCAATATTAGCCTCTCCCCTTTAAGATCTGCCAGAAAAGTGAACTCTAAAAGAGCCAGGCAAGGATTCTGAGTGTTTATTTATATGAGAAAATATTGATAATGGTGTCAGAGTAACAGAGAAAGTCAATGAAGAAACTGAAGGGAGAATTCTCTCTGAATACCTGTTCTATGCCCTGTCTGCATGGGAGAAACTGCAAAGGGAAAAAAATGAAATAAAAACTATCATTCCGCTCCTTTGCTCAGATAAAACTAAGCCTTACATGGCCATTAAAAAGGTAGCATTGAAAGAAGGAGAAAATAGAGACCTTGATCTTCATGTGAGAAAATTCGAGTTCACGTTTGGTTAATGTCACCAAATAAAGAAATCTATGTTATTCCCGTCCTCCATCAAGAAACACACTGCTGAACACAATTAAGGATCTCTCTGCCTTACCGAGCAGCCACACAGCTTCATGCTGTGATCTTGTCGGATCCCGCAAGCCAAGCATGACTGGGCTGGGTCAATAGTTGGTGTGAAAATTCCCAGGGAAACCCGCAGGTGTTGTTGACTGAGCAAAGTGTCCTTCTCCCCTCCATCCTGCAGGAATGTGCGCGGCAGTGCTAGGGGGCAGTGCACTGCAAGAGATGGTTCCGACCTTCACGGATGGAGCCAGCTCCTTCGCAATACCTAAAGAACCGATTATTTGGAAAAGGAAACATGTTCAGCTGGGTGTCTCATTTAAATTTCAGGAAGGAGAACTACCTTCTGCTTTCACAGATACTCACATTAGTTTATATCAGGAGCACGTTAACACCATCATTTTCCTTCCACAAGACCATCCTGGAACCAGAGGCAGAGACTGAGATATGAACTAAAGGCACGTTCACTTGCCTTCTGATCACATTTCATTGTGAGGGATGCCGGCTGCTTCAGTACAGAAGGCCTTCATCAAACTACAGCAACTGCTGGCCAAAATAAACCACACCAGGGTGGAGGGTTGAGAGAAAGAGTGAGAGAGAGAGACCCCACTACCACCAGAGAAAAATACCCTGACAAATGTCCCGTGTGGTGGTTGGTAACACTCCAGTTTTAGATCCTATTTATTCCACCATTGTATCAGTGAACTTTATATGCTATTTAAAATGAGAAACTCCTTCTTCAAAAATATCTTTGATTCTATAAATACGTACCAAAAAAATTCCTTTGATCTCTTTCTCTGAGATTGCAAAGGAATTATGTCACCTTCCTGTCTGCAAGCCAGACATAGGTAACACTCCATCCCATTTCCAAGCTTTTCATTGGGGGTACACCATAAAGTCTTCATCAGCCCTAACAGTTCTATCCCATGTTCAGTCTTCAAGGATCCTTTACAAATTGTGCCCACTGAGATCACCCAGCCTGGAGCAGACCCCAGGCACCATGTGTTTCCAGGAATATTACATTATAAAGGGTTGTGGAATAAGAAATCACCCTCTCAGTAGTGTGGGGATCCTCCAGTCAGGCTGTGATGTGGCATCAGCTGCAGAAGAGTAACCAGGAAATATCTTTTAACAGCCTTATCAAGCTGAAAATGTTTCCTGCACATGACTGTGCTCTTTGGCCCAAATCCAGCAAAACACTAAGGCACATGTTCAACTTGTAGCACACAAGATGCTCTGCTGAAGTCAACAGAACCATTTACATACACAAAGTTAAATGTAAGTTTAAGTGCATTTCTGGACCAGGGCCAAAGCACTCAGTACCATGCAGGGTTCAAGCCAGGAGGCTGTGATTAGATGGTCTGACAGAATCCGGGGGGGAAGGACACGACGTGATTTGCTTGGTTCTACCTGCCTATGCCTCATTCCAAGCAATTAATTTTCTCTCATTTTTGTTTATAATAAGTCTTTCCATTTCTCTTGTTTTGCTTTCCTGCTGCTGTAGCAATTTCCGAATTGAAGTTTTGATTTTCTTTTTTAAAACCTTCTAAACTGCATCAATAGCTTTAAGTGACTGAACAAAGAGATTTCGAATAGATGAAGTGCTTAAAATGGTAATAAGAGCTGGTGTTCCCAGAGCTTTGGAGACTGCACTAAATACAAGAGAGAGTGAGAGCAATTGAAAATCACTTTTCTGTTGTTCCTTTGTGTGAACTGGTTTCTGGCTTATGCAATGCACAGTAATTAAAATGACTGGAATGCCTCACATTTTTAAGAGAGCTTTAAGGCAGCTCTGCGGCATTGCAGCCAGCAGAGTTCATGAGCAGATTCATGGCTACAGTTGAGGTTTGACGTTTCTATCCACGTAACTTGAAGAAGGCAGTATCTCTGTAAAGGCCTTTGAGGGGAGTTTGAGGAAGAAGGGGTAGACACAGAAAAGCAGTAACATCTGCTCCCTGCATCAGCTCCATGAGCAGCTGTGGGGCAAGTCTTCCTTTTGATGAGACAAGAGCCTGAAGGTTGGTGTGGTCGTCAGAGATTTCGTTGCCTTCTCTCACTGTAGCCTTAATGTCCTGCTCAAATTCAAGTGTGGGAGAGCACTTACACATTCTCTATCTCTCACTGTAATCAGAATCTCATAGTGCCTCCTCTAAGGTACTGCACAGGAAATGTCTCTACCTGTGAGAGAGGGTTTGCATTTGAATACTGGCCACTGTGGTTGCTGTGTGTATTTGTGGGGTTCCAAGCAGCTCCCTGATGTTTAGCAGAGAGCCTGGCAGGCTGGGATGTCTCTCTGCTCACAACTGGTTGCCCTCCCAGTGATGAGGTGTGCTCTGCTTGGTGGGGGTGAGGGACTATCTTGGTGCTTTTCAGTCTCCCTAGCAGGCTCCAGAATTTCATTTTCATCTTTTCCAATTTTTTTTACTGAAGGTGGCTGACCACTGGTTTTATCTCAAGACCTGGCCTGGCTTTTCACAGTGATGACTGGCCACAGAGGAGCAGGAAAACTGAATACAGCCTTACTCGGGAGGGGAGCTGACTGACCGGAAGACATGGCCTTTTTGGCATGTTGAGCAACTAGATCCTTCTTCCCTCATCTCTCTGCCTCTCATCAGCCTTCTGAAGGCATGGTCTGAGCCTGCTTGCTCATCTCTCAGCATAAGCTTTCTCTCCTTCTCATCAGAGGGCACTGTCAGGATACAGCTGCCTCCACAACCCTGTGTGAGTATAGGGAGGTAGAGAAAGATCCCAGGCAGGAGGCAGTAATCCTATATCTCTTAGACCACCCTGAGGCTATCAGAGCTGCAGTCCCTCCATATGCCAGTCCCTAAGATGTGTCACTTGTTTTAAAGCATGTTGGAATCCCCCGAAATCTCCATACTTGTGCAAAGCAGAAAGAGCAGCACCGGGGGTTGGCATTCCCTCTTTTTGTTTCTTTAATGAGCCTAGAGATAGTATTGGGCTCTCAGGTGTGAAGGAAGGGTCTTTTCTTTACCTAAAGAACAGGTGCAAGTGCAGGAAAAGTTGCTGTCTCGAGTTGCTTCTCCCTGCACAACCTTCAGAAACTTCCTGTAAGAATAAGCCAGTCTCTTCATCCCCATAGTGCAGGTGTTACCAGTCTCCCACCTGAAACTGCAAATTAAGGTATTAGTTACAAGGACAGTCTCTAATGACAAGGAGAGTGTCCCAGCAGGGAATGAACTCAGTGATTCCTGTCAGGCGTGCCAGCACACGATGTCAAAAGTGAGAAGCAACTCCTCATGTGGAAATCCCAACAGAGATTGTTGCCTCAGCACAGGATTTTTCTTATAAATCCAAACGGACTTTTTCAATGCTTTTCTTCCTGCGTTCCCAAGTCAATGCTGTATTCTAAACAGTAGCTGACTGCTCACTTACATCAGGCCCTTCCCTCAGACTCAAGGTCCCAGCCAGGAGAAGCTGGGGAATTTCCGATGTGAGATCTCAAGGACGGATCTCTTTCTTCTCTAGAGCAAAAGGCAGCACTTCAGTTTCCTCACTCTTTTGGAATTTTTCTCCATAAATCTTGGCATATGGTGTGAGACAATAGATGAGGAGACAGTAGATCTGCAGTCGAAAGCGAGGACTCTTATTTGTTTATTGTCTTGCTCTTCCCAAGTGAAGAGTAATGCATTCCTCAAAGGAACTTTTCAGGTCAGCAGTGTGAGTTCCACACCTAATGTATTAATGTCAGGAGTGAAAAAATCAGTGTTTGATTTAGCACAGATGTGCGAAAATAGTATTCTTTCTCCACTGAAGACAGAGGTAACAATCCACAGCCCCTCTTCCCCTTTCCTTTAATGTGACAGCCTCTATCCCTTAGCTGTGCCTTTCTGTGTGCTTCTGAGGGGTGTTTCAGTGAGAACTACCCAGATCTGGCAGGAACCAGGAAAGTGTAGTCTGTATGTACAGATTACACGCCAGGAGTTGAACTGTGAAAGTACCAAAACCTGACCATGTGCTCTGAGCAAGAAAACACCTCTCTGTAGCTTTGCTCTTAGTAGCTGTGCCACCAAATCTTGCACAGAGTGTTGACCAGGGGGTTGGCATTATCCCAAGTGCCCTGCTGTGAGATCCTGGACTGCTCCAAAGCAGTGGTTCATCTCAAGTGGTAAGAGGTTGGAGAGGTACTGAACGCTTTTGGCAGGAGCAGGTGTCCAATAGTAGCTTAGCACAGCACATTCTCTCTTCTCCCTCTCCTCTTTCTCTCCCTCTCACCTCTCTCCCTCTGCCTCTCCTCTCCAACCGCAAGAAGAGATTGAACTCTCACCACACAAGCCAGGGAGGCAGAAGGGTTCTCTCTAGACACCTAGCTGAGGTCAGTGAGGAAAGTGTTCTCAGAGTAAAAGTTATGCAATGCATGGGAGGAATCTACAGTTTTAATCATGGGATAATTAATGGAAAATAATAAACAAAGGGCTGAGCAACAGCAGTTTCTACCTACAGAGATACGATTCTCCAGCACTTTCCCCAGCACCTGACAGTACAAAAGACAGTAGATAGACACGCATTTTATGTGCTTTCATTTAATCTGTGTCTTTATGTCCCCTAGATTACAACCCAGCATTTTTTAACCGAAATCTTGCTTCCTTTTCCCTCAGTTAAAGTTCAGCAGAACCACCACAAGACCAGTGAGTGGAATGGGAAGGCAGGGGTGGATGTCTGCTCAGTGCCAACAAATCCTTAGGGCAGCTAGGACAGAAGGCACTAATCTTGTCTCCCTTTCCTCACAGGACAGCTGTGGGTGTACCTACTGAAGGCATTTCAATTCTCCCTCCCTGTGCTGAGACTGAATGAGCTATTGCTGGAGAAAACTTTCTCCCATTGATACTTACACAAAGTCACTTTTGTGCCAAAGAAGCAGGATCATCAGGTCTGCCTCATGAAAAGAGAAGGAGCAGGCTAGGAAGGGAATTTTTTACTTCATTTGAAATTGACTTCCCCATCCAGAATAAAACTTCACCTTTGAACATCATATGTGATGGCAACTTAGCCTGGAGAAGCTAATACAGCATAATCTGTGTATGGATGTAAGCAATAGCACTACAGAGAGCTGGCTGGAGGAAACCAGTACTCACTCCTAGTGAATGCAAGAGCATTTCCTCCTCCTCCTGCTCCTCCAGAGCCCACCTCCTTAGCTTAGACAGTGTCTCCAATTCCCCTAAGGTGTTTCCACAAGTGTCAATGCAATTACTTTTAACAATATTTTTATTCTTTTTTCCCTGAAATTATAATCTGAAGGATTAGGCAGTCATAGCCATTTGGTCTTATTTTGAGAAAAGGCTTTTAAAAATATGAAGGAGAAAATAGGAGAACCTGGTGCTGCCAAAAACCCCCAATTTATTCCATCAGGCATTTCTGGGAAGAAGGAGGGAGGGCAGCTTTTAAAGCCATGCCTGTGGCTGCATGTAAGGGATAGTTCTCAAAGGATTCCCTTCATCAGATTCTGAAGAAGAGGGGCTGTCTCTTTGTAATTCACTCCATGTCTTATTCTAAGGCCATATGCTCTGTTCATGTGAAGATTTACAGTCTCAAATTTACTGGCCTCAGAGAATCTGAAAGAATTATGCAAGAAATCATGTTCCATCATAACTGAGGCCTCACACAGCCGTGCTTCCTAAAGACTGCTTCTAACTCGATATATGGCCCCTCTAGGGCTTTGTAAGCCCTGCTGGGGAAGAGGGAAGGGGAGGAAAAAGGGGAGCTGCTGATCATTGCCATATGTGAGAAGCATCCCTGTCTGCACGTGGGTGTGACGTCCGTGTTGTCACAGAGGCCGAGCTCTGCGGAGCCCCCCTGTTTCCTGTTTCCAGTCAGAATCTTGCTGCTGGAGCAGGAATCCCATATCACTCTGTACTGCAGTTACAAAAGAGGAAAATTATGGCCAATGGAGGGGGAAGGGGTGGGGGAAATCCTCTTAAATAGCCGTGTAGGATGTCTGGGCAGGGATGTGAGCCAGGAGTCCTCAGAGGCAGTAGAATAAGTGGGAGTTTAGCAAACAACCATTTTCTTCCTTTGACTAGTGTTCCTCAGAGACCTCAGCACTCCAGTTCTCATAGCTAATTTTAGCTATTTGTGGTTGGCCTGCTCCTAATGTTCCTTTCCTATCTCTCACACACACACTGAACCTTGGGATACTCTCTGTGGGCTGACAGATGACGTGAAAACCTCTAATCTGCAGGTCAAATATCAAAAAATGAAGTGGGGCTCATGAAACTGGAAGCATAATTTGCTTTTTTTCCAAATAAGGGAGATCTATTCATATTAAAAGTTCTTAGCATATCAAGTTTATGAGTTTTTTTTAAAGTATATGAGGGGAATTACTTATTCTTTAAAATTTTATGGTAACCACCAAAGATGTTATCATCCCATGGACACTGCCTTTCCTATGCAGACTATGACTGATATGCTTTCATTTTTTTTTGGTTCTGCTCTTTGTTAGAAAAACCAAAACCACATTGTCCCAAACACTGTACAGATACATGACAGGCAGGATGAGTCCCTGCCAAAGGGCATCGAGTACATGTTAGAGAGGGTTTAAAATGAACATAGTAGCAATAAACGTGCCATGCCAGGAGTGAAGGACCTGGCAGCATGTGGCATTCAGACTGCAGGTATCACATTCATGGAACTCTGAGTCTTACCTGCTTTACACTGCTGTGGTGAATTAATGTTAACGCTTTATCTACCATGAAGTTTGCTACAGTTTGTCACGAGTCTGATGTCCAGAGGCACCACAAGGTACAAAAGAAAGGTAAAAGGGTAGGGATGACTCCTCCTGTCTCAACCAAATTTTCCCAGAAGCACGAGCAACAGGTGACTCTTTTTCTTCCCCTAAATTTCTCCAGGATTCCCTGTCCTGATTGCCCCTCCTCTTCATATGCAAATCTGTAGAGGATGCTCTGCAGGCACAAATGTGTGCTCTAAGTGATGGAGGTGTGGGACAGTGGACAGTAAAAAGGCATATGGGCCCTGAAGGGATCTGGAAGAGATGCTGGCTCTGCTCTGTAAGAAAATTTAGTTCAGGGCCTGGAAATCAAGTCACTAACCTTATTTTCAGTTGATTGATTTAAAAAGTCTTAGAGTCAGGTGAGGAATCTTGAGAAGCTGATTAGGAGGAGAAAAAAGTATCTATTATGTCTCTCAAGGATAGAAAAGTAGTATTCCTTGAGCTGACAGAGGCCAGATTTATGTTATTAAGTAGACAGACACCTCTGGTTTTGTGTTGGACCAGAAATAAAAGAGTGACTAGGGTATCTTGGACAACACTGCCTGTAGCACCCTGTGCTGGCTGGCCGGAAGCAGTCAGTCTGCACATAAAACTGACCTCATGAGCTGCTTTCCTGGGAGCTCTGCTGGTTGCTGAAGGTCCCTTAATTTTTAAGAAGTGTTGGCAGCTTGTTCGACTTTCAGACAGAGATAAGTCCTTCTTAAACTGAAGGAATGAATGGGGGGAACCTCCCCCNTCCAGGTTGTCCTAGTAATCCCTGAACAGATGGACATGGTCATGTGAGCCCTTGAAACTCTATCTGTTTTGGAGGAGTAGTGGGTGTGGTGCTGTGGGCACGGACAGATATATGTGTTGCCTTTCACAGAGAAGTTCACTGTCCTCCAAAGACTGAATATCAACAAAATCCTTCCTGTGGGGACTTCCAGTTCTGCCCGAGCCAGCTGTAAATTCCTTTGAGGCTAAGACTAAGAAAACTGGAATCCTGGGAGGGCTTTGGTACAGTCCCAAAACCGTTTCCACTGAACCTTCCCAAAAATATGGTTTCTCCGACCCAGGAATGTGAGCTCTGTAACAATGCAAAGCTGAAGTCCTAGACCACTGGAATTAACCAGTATTAGCTCATTGCATCTTTGCGCTCTGTCTCAGCTAATCTGAAAATCACTGTCCCTCCGGGAGACAGACTTTGTTCCATTTTTGTGTAGCACCTGGCACGATGGGGATGTTAGTATTTGAGTGAGGTGCTACCTCTATGTAAACAAATAAAAAAATTCGTAGGACCCCTAGTTTCTCTCTTTGCTGCTTTTGAGTTGATTATTTAGGAGTAAATAATCATAAAGCATCTGAGTGAGTACAGCAGAGCTAATGGCTGCTTCAGCCAGGAAATGCCTGAGGAGCAGGGAAAACAGAGACTGGAGTATAAATTGCTGCAGCACAGTGGAACAGGAGCCATGAACTGGTACGGACTGGCTGAAGCAGGAGACATCAGAAAAGTAGTTATGTACACAGAGAGCTCCTCCACTGGTCCCAACAAAGCTGGACCAAAACTACATTTGCTCTACAGCAGGTGAAAGTCCAGTCCCCCAAACCCAGGACAGCTGGCCATCCTGACCACCGGACCTACCACCTGCCTCCTCACTTGCCAGACCTTCTGCTTTTGCATTCTGTCTCTCACCATCTGTTTGTCCTTTTTATAGGAGAGGTCCCTTCCAGTTGTTACCCTCTGCATGAACCAGTTGAAATATTTGCCTCCCCTACCGTGACAAGTTTCCCTCACATTTTTTGTGCTTCCTTGCATGATAAAATTGCTTTTCTGAACGAGCATTTGCAGTCTTCACCCTTTAAACACAGAAGTTCTGGAGTGACGTAACACCTCTTGGAGTGAATGAATTCCCTGAAAGCCTTCCCCATGATGCTGAGGCCCCACTTGTCAACACTCTTTCTTCCAAGGATAGAGAACGTAATCCAGGCCTCCCTCGCTTGCCTGTGGTTTCTCCGTCGCAGTAAAGTCTCCAGTGAGCAGACAGCCAGAATAGCCACCAGCATGCCGGGAAGGGCATGTCAAGGGTGGGAAGGAAGAGTGGCTGCACCACATTGTGTTCCAGGCATGCTTAGTTGGCAGATGGTCCCTAAGGGACTGCTGGATGCTGGAGTATATTTAGGGTAGCTTCTGGGCTACTTGAGCTCACACTGAGAGAGGTAAGGCAAAATCATGCCACAGCCCCCAGCTGCTAGGGGCTGTCTTCCTTCCCACTGCTTGTGAGCAAGGTCTGAGCAGAGCAGAGACAACTTAGACCCACATCACACCACTACACACAGCAACTTCTCTGCCTCTTCCTATCTGCCGAAGTAGGAGGGTGGGAGTTCCAGTGAAAACTTTCTTCTGGAGTAAGGAAAAAGATAAAGAACAGCCAAGGGGTTTGCTGTGCTCACACTCTTCTTTGCATCCTAAGCTAGCCCCACAGACTGACATGAATGATCTTATTAACTTGTGCTCACACGAAATACACGCAAACACAGAAGCAGGGAAGGCTGTCAGGGTTGTTCCCAGCTCTAAAGCAGCCCTTTGACAGGACTAGACTGGTTGTTTTTTTTCTCCCCAGATGAGAGGCTGGTCAACACCACCCCTAAACTCACCTCCACCCCCAAACAGCTGTTTTGCCAAAGGGTGGAGAAGCAGACCTCCTGACTGAGGGTGGAGCAGTTTGAAGGGGAGGAAAGCAGTGACTTCACTTCTTATTGAGTAATAGCAGAGCGGGGTGTGCATCACTCTGAAAAACAAGACTTTGGGTGGGGGCAAAGGCTTTCTGCAGCGTCTTATGCATGGAGCCTTCCCCTTTGTGGGAAATGAGCAGAATATACAATTCTGAAGAGGAAATTCAGAATGTCAAAGATGTAGTAGGTTGAGCACCTCATAATCTTATTTAAGGGAATCCAAGAAGAGCATCGAGGTGAAAGGGCTCATAATGGTGAAAGTCGTTTGGGCTGGACTTCAGGAAACACTTTCCTCCAGCAGGTATAGAGAAACATGGGAATAGATCAAGTCCATGTGAAAAAAGCAGCACATGGGGGTCGGCTTCCATGGGGGGCAGATGGCACTAGAGTCTAGGTAGAAACACCTGGGAAGTGATGGCAGAATAGACAAAGGTGTCTGTGATCATAGAGAGTTACCTGCAAGGGGACTGCTGTTCTTAGGTTGGAGACAGCCTCTTCTCACCCTGTGCTAGACAGCAAGTATCACAAGATCCGGATCTATCTCCCCAAATAATCCTTTCCCTGCAGCTGACTCCTTCAGGGCAGTACAAACAGCCTCGGGCCAGTCTTCAACTCTCTGCCTGATTCAATTGGCTTCTGCCAGTCCTGACTACTGCTGAAAGAGTCTCTCAGGCTTGAGAGCAGTCTGGTATGTTAGACATCGCTCCAGACTGTTCTGAGCAAAAAGCAGTCTTGGACTCCAAAGGCTTCAAATGTAACAAATATTTTCATACTGCTGATACTGTTCCTACTCCTCTGAAAGTGCAGTCGCCAGAATGGCCATCAGAACAGAAGTTGTTTCACAGATGGCTGTGGGCCAGCTGTAAAAGGGTTTCCCAAAGGCTCTGTGCAATGCTTATGGCATCTTCAGAGTGTACCTCTGGCCCTAGTTACAGCAGGAACATAACCAAAGACGCTTACTTCTTCTTCTAGGCCTCCCAGGTGGAACTTAGAAGCCCTTGGCAGTGTCCTAGGGAGACATGGCAGTGTGGGGGCACACCCACCTCACATTCCTCTGGCTAGCACAGGGAACCACAGTGCAGTGCATCAGTGCTGGCATGTCCTTCACTTGTTGGGTATTTACCCAGGGTCTTGCTGGGGCACGTTTGACCTCAGAAGGTCAGGCTGTTGGGTTTAGACCCGTGCTACCACTCACATGAGTTATTTTATATCCAGTTTCTACACATCCTTGCATACTGCAGCCACACATGGTGAGCACGTCTGAGATGCAGGCAAGAATTCAGGCTCTGCTTAGGAGAGGTTTAAAAGCTGCCAGGCTGCCAAGGGCTCAGGCCCTTTTTTTTTTTTCCCCCGTATATAATCTGAAACCCCAGTTTTGTGATACCAACCTCCCAGTGGCCCCTCATGCAGACTTTCACTAGAGGCTCATCAAGTCTGCAAAGAACGCAAACACAAGCAATAAGCAGCTTTCCTCACTCCTGCCTCAAGTATACGCAAAGGGAAAGATAAAAAATTAAGGAAGGAAGAAATGTACCCTTCCTGCCAGACTGATTGACAGCAGCAAGAGCAGTTCAATTTCATTAATAAACAGAATTTTGTGTTCCAACCTCCAACCTGAGAAAAATAAATTAGTTGAGTGTTCAGAGAGCTCTGCTTCCTTGCTCACAAATCGTAAGTGGCTTAGCAGAACAGCACTATTTTGGAAATAAAGAAGAAAAGGACAAAGGAACATGAGATAACAGGCATCCATCAGCTCCCCAAATGATACTTGCCAAAGCCCTTTCTCACTGCTTGCTGGCACAGCTGCTAGAGCAGACCATTGCTTCCCTGCTCTGGAAACACTCCACTCACAGCTGACAGTTCAGGGGGACTGCCACACACCTGCTGGGTAGCAAAGTCTTCCTCAAGCTGGAGCTGAGATAGGATAGGAACCCCTGACCAGTCCCTCTGGCTTGCTGCTTCTTGCACCTATTCTGACTCCTTTAGCAGCTCCTCTTAAGTGGCTTCAGCTAAGCATTTCCCATCACCTGCAGTTCCTGTTAAGCACTCCTAATCCTCACTGGGTCCTGGCTTTTTGTTGCTCGAAGACAACTTCTTCAACAGACTTTCCTGGTCCTCTAGTTTGCTGTATTTTATCAGCCAAGACTGCAAACCATTACATGAAGCTAAGGGCAGTCATCTACTGTGGCACAGCTAGTCCCAGCTTTTCAGACTCGGTCATCCTCATTATCCTCATTTTTATGAGGATGATGATGATGTTGTTTTCTTACACAAATCCTCCCATATGTGCTAGCGTATGCTGATCGGTATTAAGCCTACCTCTAGGCTTTTTCAGCTCTTTTCCCTCTAACTGAGGCTAGTAGAGCAATTCTGGCCCTATAGCTCTCCATCCCTCTTGGCCTCCTTGCTGGTCAGCCAACAAAATGGAAAGGAAAACACAGTGTCCAAGTTAGTTCCTTGTTTCTTGCAGTCACCTTGAACCTCTCAGTAGGATTCACAAAAAATAGTAATTGTCCTATATAAGCCTCAGGGCAATCCTCTGTTTATAACGATTTAAGATCCCACTGTCATATCTGTGCTGCAGACAAATGAATTCAGAAAGGCTAAGGGATGCTAGTGAGTTTGCGAGTTCCAATGCTTCTCCACCCCTTCCCTGTTTTCTTAGAGCAGACAGTATTCCTTTCTCAAACCAGGGAATTAGTAACACTAATGGGGGAATGTGTCACCCCTGCATGCTGAGCGTGACTCACAAAGTCAATACGGCCTTAGCAGCTGAGAGGAACAATGAGCTGTGCTCTCAGTTACGCTTTTTTTGGCTACACCATCACTGGAGCCCAGAACAAGGGCAGTGATGTCATGGCCATAGGCTTATTGTGTGAGTATCATATACAACACTACAAGCTCTCTGTGATCTGTTACTTCCACATTAATGTAACTTGGGGCATATATACACAAATAGTTGCCAGAGCCAAGAGTAAGTCATTTGGAACAGATTATTTTATTGCAGGCTTTTAACAAGAATGCTTGTCAGTCCCAACAGGCTCATTCTGGAGAGGTAGTACCTAGCTCAGTACTGAGCTATATAATTTAGCCAAGACCTCAGCTATAAAGATAGAAGTTTGGAATGTAGAAATGGGCAGACAAGAATCCTACTAAGAAATAGCTTACATTTTTCTGACAATTAGCCATTGTTGCAAGTATTTATATAAAGAGTAAGAAAAAGTTCTGCAGCAAAGAACAAAATTACTCTCAGCCATTTTCAAGAAAATTACTTTGAAGCATTTCATGCACTTGTATTTGAACAAGACTTTCCTCCATTAGCGTCTGAGTGGAGTGGGGGATTGTTCCCTCCTTTCAGAAATGTGCTGTGTGTATTAAGTGGTCTGTCAAAGGAGCCAGTGCAGGAGGGGGTGTAGAGCTGAGAATACAGTGACATTGTAATCAGAGGCCAGCCCCTGGGTCACGCAGGGAAGCTCGAACTCGCTGTAACCTGCCTGGAGTGCGTGCTGATAACCGAGGCTGGGGAGTTCACAGGCGAGCTGTTAGCAAACATCCTCAGCCCAGGAATTGTGCAGGGCTGGAGCCTCACTGGGCTCTGAACAGCCCACAGTGTTGTTTAACCCAGCTCAGGTAACCTGAACTTCACATGGATGGGGCTGCAGGAGCTACTGTCTGCTTTCTGCGGGGACAGCTGTGCCAAGGGTGATGGTTCCCTGCTTTGTAAAACTCTTCCTTAATGTATTGCCAGGTGCCTCAGGTGACAAGGCCTGCCTGTGTCTCATGTTATGGGCCCCTTTCATCATTTGCTGGGTTAATCCAGGATTCCTTTGCCCAGAAAAACAGGGGAAGCCCTGAGAATTCATAACACGAAATCTTATCTCAAGGGAAAAAACAGAGGCATGTGTGTAGAGGCTTGTTGAACTACGCATTCCTCTAATAGTTTCCCAACGCTGAGCACCAGTGGGACAGTCACACACTTTGCTGCATGTTCCCAACAGGCTGGAGCCTTTATCTGCTGGGCAGGCTGGTGCTGGAGCGCTGCCAGTCTCCCTGGAGAGCAGCTGTGGCCTCCTCAGTTCCTGTGCCTCTGCACTGGGCAGCAGATTGGCGGAAGCTGGTGCAAAGCTGCCTGTCCGATTAAATTTGTTATTTTGCAGAAGGATTTAGCTTTGTTTGTTGGTTATTACTAAACAAAAATCCTAAGCTGATGCTTTAACCTGTTTTAAGCCTTTCACAGGGTGAAAGAATCTGGTTCCTTTGCTTCCAAGTTGTAAACAAGGAGCAGAAAGCTAAGAGAAGGCAGAGAAAACAAAAAAGTTTTAAAATACTATTTTTCTTACATTTTCTGTTTTCCAATCAAAAATTATTTTAAAATTTCCAGTACTAAAAGGCTGCCACATCAGAAGGGTTGCTGAACTTCGCTTCTGAAAAAAAGTCTGACAACAGGTCATCAGCCACCATCTCAGACATACTCCAGCTCTCACACATACCTGCTTTCTGTCCAGGGATGTGCTAGTAAGCCCATCCAGGAGGGTTTGTAGATTATAAAGATGACGAGAGATGTTCACATGTTTCATAATTTTTCCTGTACAAAAAAAAGCAAAGGAAACCAAATCAAATAAACCACTTACTCCAAGAAAAGCTGTCTATATACAAGATTCGCTCTGGCTTAATTGAGCTTGTGGCTGACTATTAGTTAAAACAAAACATTTTCAGTTGAGAAGGTTGTAGGTCAGCAGGGACTGGTAGGCTACAAACAAAGATGACCGTAAATGTATTGTTTGAGTGCAAAAACTACCTTCAAATACTACTGTAGTTGCAAAGCCAGGAACTGCCCATGGGAAATGCCCATACAAGGGTTGACACTGAAGTTTTAATATCCATTCTCTGAGCCATGCAATGTAGATCATTTGTTTCACAGGATTCCTGTCACAGAATTTCAGCAATTAAAAAAATAAACATAGTTAGCTTTGTCCTTCTGTTCAGTGATGAACTTAGATCTTTTCTAGTACATAGGATTTAAACAAAGTTCTTAGAGCCGAACAGTTAAAACCCCTTTTGAGATCATGGCATTCAGCAAGATATGATATCTGTTTCAGAGACATCAACAAATTTGTTCAAATTTCACAGGAGTACAGTAGATATTATGTATTTTGTAAATGAGAGGCTGCCCACTGAAAGTGCAAAGTCAGAAGATTTTTGTACTTGGTACGGAATGATAAGGACTTGGATTTTCAGTTTCTACCATGCTGCAGCACTTTACATTCAAAGCACAAAGTCCAGCTGCAGTTGCAAGTGTTCATTCCCTTTTGTAAATTGGCTGTGGCTCAACCATTCAGGGGCTCTGGCTGCAATGCCATCTTCAATAGCTTCCACCCTGGTCAGCAGAGCCCTTGCCTTCCCGCCCTGGCCCTGCAGTGAATCTCACAACACACACTTTCAGTTTTGGGCCTGTTCTGCAAATAGGATCAGGAAATCAATTCGTAATAAAAATAACCCTTCTTGGCTTCAGAGCACAGCCTGGGACTGGAGGGTATGTCAGGCATGCAGAAAGCAGTGTATAGCCTTGTCACAGTCACCCGTGGAGAATCTGGCTAACTTGCCCAGCAGCACACTGGATGACAGGAACACTGGCCAGCTCTGCAGGGCAGCAGTCCATCCCTCCAGTCCCATGATGACTCTTGCTCCTTCTGCAGTCCTTTCTCCTCTGCCATCTACGTCCCACAATGCATGAGGCAGGGAGTACTGCAGAGAGCCCTTGTGAGGTTTTCACAGCCATGAGTAGCCATCAAGTGATGCTCAAATGATGCTCAAATGTTGCCCAGGTAACTTTCATCCTGGATTTCCTAGGTTTCTAAGCACTTGACTCCACAACCATTACAAATTTTTTATGCAGGCATTTTGTGTGCAATATGCAGCACATGTAGATGTGGTGCTTAGGGACATGGTTTAGTGGTGGATTTGGCAGTGTTAGTTTAATGGCTGGACTTGATCTTAGAGGTCTTCTCCGACCTAAACAATTCCATGATTCTATATGTCCTCATTTAGACTAACCTGGAGTACAAGAAGAATGAGTAAGGGAGGAGATGGGTATCTGGACAATGCCAAGGACCAGAACCAATGCTTTCTCCTTGCTCTTTGTGCTAGATTATTTGGAGATAAAGGAATTTGGAGTGATTGTCAGCAAAGGTTCCTCACTCTCAGAACCTGCTTGTTGCTGTAAACTGCAGAGCTAAACTACCCGTTGGTTCCTTGCAGAAAAGCTGCCACATGCAAAGTGATATTTTCTATTGGAAGCAAATGGTTACTGTGATGTTTAGCACAGGCTCCTTCCTAACCCAGTACCACTGCGAATATGTTAGAGTCTCTGTTGGACACACACAGAGCATGCATGACAGGCTTTGCTTCATGTCACTGCCTAGCAAAATCCATTCTTTGGTCTCTCATAAGGAGAAATACAGAAAAGAAGTGACAGTTCCTCTGCAAGTATTGCTATCACTAGAATGGTCTGTCTAGCTCCCCTCCAGCAGGACCCACTCCCAGACATCAGCTGGAGAAGTCTCAAGGCCTTTCTGACATCTTCATGACACATGGGACATACTCGTGTCTCTCGCTTCCTTTCTTTTTACCATTTCAGCAGAGGATGGGGCAACAGTGCCTACCACTTCACTTATACACTTGTGCACTAAGATAATTTCACCAGATTGTTATATCTGCTTCAGTGAAGATCCGTGTAACTAAAATGGCACAGAGCCAACTACTGAAGGGGGTAAAACCTGGCACAGGACTAGCTCTTGTGAAGTTCACTAAAATAACAAACAAACTTCAGCTGAGTCATCCTTAAAATAATCTCTTTTGTTTCTGTCATTGCACCGGATCCAAGATTCTCATTCTCATTTTTAAGGCTCAGAACATCTGTGCCTTCCTGTCCCAGTCTACCATTATTTTCTTACAAGTACCTTCCGAGGCTTACACTTTTCTCTTTGTGCTGTGCTGCTTCCTTCTCTCCCACTCCAGAGTCTATGGGACAGACTCAGACACAGCCAACTAGGTACCCTCAGGGTCTCATGCAGCAGAAAGTCATTGCAGGACACACTGTACTGAGGCAAAGTGACAGCAACCCACTTCCCACTTTCTGGAAGATTATCAGCAGTTCACAGAGGGGATGCACAACCAAAATAATCCATCAACATGCCAATCCCACTTAGTCTGAGCCATGACACTTCCTCAAAAAAAAATAATCTTATTGGGTGGCAGCTGCACCATTAAAGGTGTATTATCATGCATGAAAGATTTTTCATACTTTTTCTACCTGAAACAGGCAGCTCTGATTTCCATACAATTGCAGCCTTCTCATTTCTCTTTTCCAGAGGCTCCTTAAAAGCCCTGACCAACAGTTTTGCAGTTTGATATGTCATGCCCACAGCTCAGATTTTCTTGTTATTATATCTGTCATTACAGTCTGCAAGATCCTGAAAGGCAAGCTTGATACTTGGGTTTTCTATAATGACCTCCCCATAGATATTTCTGTGTTAATAACCATAAAGGTAATAATGCAAATAGCAGGAATAATGATAACTATAAGGTGAGTGGTAAAATTACTCTTGAAATCAGCCTTAAATTTGAACAAAATTTAGTAATATCCCTTCTGGAGAAGCCAGAAGCACTCTCCTCTTGCAGGATGAAAGAAGCTAAGGAATGTGCTGGCTGGCACTGAATCCCTGTCCTCTTGGGCCTTTAATGGGTTTCCTGCTCCTGAAGGTTCAAAGAGCAATTACAGTCTCCGGCAAAAGTACAGCAAATGGAAAACAGATTCTCTGGCTTTCACTAAAATGCCAAGAAAATAAGTAACCAAAAGATGGAGGACTCAAAGTCACCTCATTGCAGCAGTTGACTGAGCTGAAGGGAAATTTCCTTCTGTTCATCCCCAAGGCCAGAGGTAGTCCCTGCCGTATGCAGTGGGTGTTGGGAACCCAGTTTGCAGACCTATCTCCCTGAGGAGGTTCGTGTTAGTGGAGAGGAATGATATCAGACAGCTGGAAACTGCCTCTGGACTCCATCTCCTTCACCTCTTTGTTGGGGGTTTGATTTTGTGCCTTTGAATCAGCTTTTGGAGAGGAACAAAAGCAAGGTCAGGGCAGCTTCCTTCACTGCAGCAAGTCATCTATATATGAAGGTACATATCCAGTACAAGGCAGCTGGATAAGCAGAGAGAGGGACTAGCAGAGGAACCAGCCACTGCTCCCACCAGCCTGATAATGAATCGGCTCATTCAGGCCTGGTGCAGGGGAGGAGAGTTGGGAAGGCAAGTGATGGAATATGGAGAAAAAACACCCTTAGACTGAGGATAACCCTTCTGGAGAGGGTGTATGTAGCACAGGAGGTTAATACATCAAGAGGGACTAGAGGCACAAGTGCAGTGAGCTGCATACTCATCTCCTACGAAGACCTGCACAGACACACAAGGTGGGCTCCAACAGGGTGGAGCCACACAGGAATTTCCTCGGGGGGCTGCACAGCCAAGCACTTAAGACTAAAAATGAAATCTACAGGTACAGCAGGACTGGATTTAGGACCAGCAAAGCACATGTTTTTTTCCAGATCAGCTTTGATATAATAAAAAATATTTATAGCCCAGGATTAATTAGTGGAAGGTAATGTAAGTACATGTTCTGTATAAAATGCAGCCTTGCACAGTTTTCTCTTACTCCTGGCTCTAGAAAATGCACTCACATGACCAGTAACTCCTGCAGCATTAGCACACCGTAGCACTGCTGTGCTGTGAGAGAGGCTTCTTTTCCCTGAGAAGAGCTAGTGCTCTACCAATAGGTTTCTTGCTTGGTATTCAGTAAACTCTGCCACACGGGGGAAACTGAATAAGCTTGTCTGAAGTGAAATGCCCTCCAAGTTGCTTTGCATCATGTTTCATTTCCACCTCAGATTACTTGAGATTAAATCCTATCATGGGTGGCAGGGAGAAATATCTGATAAATCTGAGCATCAGCAATAATACCAACTTTGTGCTCAAACAAGGATGCTCAGTATCCAGTGACAGTACAAGTAGGTCACTCAACCAGCTTAGCAACAGGAGGAACTTCTCTAATTAGGACTTAGTTCTGGCACTGTTCAGTTGTACAGCACTCATCTGGGATATAGCTCAGCCCTGCAGTTCCTCAGGTGTAGAGAGGAAACTGTATCCTCATAATTACACAGCTGTGATGAAATAATTGCTAAGGATTTCTTTGGTCATCCTGTACTACAAACTGATGCTTCCTCTAGTTTTCCTTACTGTCTACAGAGGAAGAAGGAATCCATTCTCTCCTAACCATATGGATGTGTAATTCCCCTTAAGCTAACAGGAACCAAAGAGAAAATGAATGCTAAAGAGGACTGGTAAGGAATGGACGAAAGAATAAAAGGCCCCCTTATAACAGTTCTGACCTGGACGCGTGAGATGGTCTTAATCCCTGACCTCCTGCTAACAAATACGGACTACAGGCAGAGAGTTTGGATATGAAATGTCCAAATCCAGAGCCAGGCACATTTGGAGAGTAAATGGGTTTTTTTGGTCCCGTGTTTTCACACCAGAAAGAAGGACTTGCAGTCAAAACAAAATTAAAGATTAATTGATTTCATTTGTTAACCTTTTGAGACTCTTTCAATCTGTCTGGGGTGGGGAAATAAGTCTGTTGTAATTAAATGTTATGACAGAATGCCGGGTAATTTTTCCTAGGAGGTGTTTTGAGTTAACATGTTTGGCCAACACAAGGTGAAAGTGGCCTTTTCTCCCTGCAGTTTGTTGGGTCTGTAGACAGTAGCTAGCAGTATCAGTTTGCTGTCTCCACCCCAGGCCTCACCCCTCTTCTTCAACTGCACAATCAATCTAAATTTCACGGGTTTTAGGTAAGGAAAGAAGCAATAGCAGAACAGAAAGGGAAAAGCAAAAATTTTGAAGCTTCCAGTGCAAGAGAGCCACATTATCTTCCATAAATGCCTAATTCCAGTTTGAACATGGTCTTTCCTTTATCAACCCCATATTGTTGCAGACAGTCTTTTTGGAGAATCTCCATGAATTAATTTAGGAAACAATACCTGCAGTCCTGCTTTAGAAATGCCTAGAAATGGTAAAGCTCTGCTATCTTCTGGGCTCTTCGATGCCAAGGTTGGAGCCAAGGACTTCTAAATGGGTTAAAAATCAGCTGGACTGCAAGACTGAGAAGGTAGTGATGATCAAAGGCTTAGCATCTGCTCACACCTAGTAATAAATGCTGTGCACAAGAGGTTGATCCTGTGGTCCATATGATTCAACAACAACCTGGATAATAGAGACATGCACCCTCAGTATATCATTGGAAGATGCAAAATTATAACACCTGACACAACAAATGACATCTTCAACTGAGAGGCACCTCCAAGACATAACAATTGTAGCAACAGAAACCTCATGAAATCCAGTAGAGGGAAATGCAAAGTTCCTCACCTGAGCTGGAACGCCTCCCTGCATCCCTACACACGGGGAGGGAACTGGCAGAGATACTGAAAGTCAGGAGGTTACAGTGGATGTCAGGCTGGATGAGCTGATCATGCACTGGCACCACAAGGCAGCTGTGTTCTGCACTACTTTAGGAGCAGCATGGCTGGCAGATCTAGAAAAGTTCTTTTCCCTGGTGCCTGCCACTGCTGAGGCTGTGTAAGACGCGCTGTCCATTGCAGAGGGATGGGAGGAAACTAGAGAGAGTCCAGCAGAAGTCTACCACTGACCAGAAGTGGTCAGAGGCCTGGAGCACATGATTGGCAAGGGTGTGTTGAGGCAGGTGAAGGGAAGGCTGATCAAACAGCCTGCAACTGCCTGAAGGGTAATTACAAGCACAACAGATCCACGCTTTCCTCAGTGACATCAAATGATACAACACTGAACAAGAGCCACAGGAGCTGGACATTAAGAAGGAAATTCCTATAAGGGTAGTTCAGCTTTGGAACAGACAGGCCACAGAGGTCACAGAATATCCAATTTAGGTAGTTTTCAGGACACAGCTATTCAGAGTTAGGGCTGACCAGATGATGTGCTGGCAATAGTACTTCTGTGAATAATTCTGTGGGTGGACTAGATGACTTCTACAGCTGTTCCAATCACAATATCTATTGTTCTGTGATTCTTTACAGTCACTAGTCAGTGACTTTGACAAGGGGATTTCCCAAAGTTCACTCTACAGATAGAGTTATTTCCTAGCAGACTTAGACCATTGCATGCTTGACAGCTATTTTTCCTCTAAAATATGTTGAGCAGCATTATAGTTAGATTTCCTCCTGCCAAGCAACATGATTCCCATTTATTATTCTGACTCTAAGTCAGCCACAGATCATACTTACATAGAACTTGAGTTTGAGATGGATGCTCTCTGGGACTAATATTGGCATCAGCTGCACAATCAGCCTCTTCTCTAATCAGTCCTTGGTCAGAGAGGACCTCACCAGGCAGTAACACCGGATTTTAAAATCTTGCACTTAGGTGAGGTTTTGAGAGCAAGCTCAGACTGTTCTTGATGGTCAGAGACACCTTTTGGATTTTCTCTTTGGTTCTGACAAGATACAAAGATATTTTCAGAGGTATTCAGCCACAATAAAGAGATGTTGCCACAAAAATCTTGAAACAAAGGGTCAATTGGCTTCAAATAGATACTGTCATCTAAAAATACTCTGAAGGCCCATGCCTGTGTCCCAGATATATACACACCATACCTATGCAAGAAAAGGCACTTATTCAGGTAACAGCAATACAAGAATCATTCCATGCTGTGACAGCTAAAATGTGAATGCTAGGTCCTCTTTTTACCAGTGTAGTCTCTTTGTCACAGAGTAGTATCCTGAGAGAGTCCTGGCTACAGAAACACAACAATGACAAACAGCCAAAGTCTAAATCTGGTAACAGCAGCCCACATTTCAGTCAATGATCCTTTAGTTGAAAAGGCTGACTGGTACCAAGGAAAACCCAAACTCAAAGTGTTGCATTTTTACAAAGAATGCAATACTTTTACTCCACTCTTTATGACTAATGTATCACAAGGAGTCAGAGCTGCTAGATAATTTGTAATAGTATTTGTGAATCAGAAGAGGGACAGTCTTGTGGTTACGGCTGGACTGACATTCAGGATGTCTGGGTCCAATTCGCAGTCTAGCATAGATTTTCCTTTGTAAACTTTGGCAGGCTGCGTAATCTCTCATCCTCAGTTCTTTGCCTACAATTTTTTCCTCACTTTGGCTTTTTGGCTGTCTGATCCATTTTAGCTGTGAAGCGTTTCTGTAGTTTCTGACATCCAGGAAAGTACAGAGTATCATGTATGATGTAACGAATTATGCTTTGAGCTGCAAATATCTCTAAAACAGCCTAAGGGCTGGTGGTGTTTGCTTCGAATAGCTAACAAACATACACTTGAAGAAACCAGCCTGGACAAGTGAATGGTTAGCAAACAGAAACTACATTCAGAAGTAATTGTTTATAATGAATTCAGTTAAATACCTGCTGCTACTATTACTTTTGAAACCAGTACCAGCATAGACATATTTACTACCATTTCATGCCAGCCAATTTTAAGTGATGATACAGGTTTCCATTGGTATTTCTATCACCTGTAGTGTATTAAAAAAGACAAGTATTTGAGGTTTTTTCTGATCATCAAATGTGAAGCAAGAATTTTGTGTTTGACATTTTAAAATATTCTTTACAAATTGCAACATTCAAGTGCTTATCAGTGACGTCTCCCAGGAATGATACCTCTATCTTTCAACATAGAAAATAGTTTTAAAATTGAACCTACTGCTGATTAGGTTGCTTTGCAGCCTGAAATGTTCAGGAGTTGATTGAGATGTCAAGAAAACACAAAAACAGATGTGGACATAATTATCTCTATCTTACTGTCTCATTTCAGAAGAACTCTCTTGGCACCAGGAGGTCTAGATTTAAAGAAATAAAATCAAGAATAAGCAAGTAACATTTTAATTGCTTGGCTCTTTGGACCTCAGAATGGAAACACACAGATCTCAGTGTGTTAGAACTAAAATTTACTTTTTAGTCTCTATACCCTTACAGACATGTCAAAAGCTGTCCCCCCAGAAGAGTAAAGCACAAATACAGAACGGGGATTTAACTCAAAAACAATGGCAGACTAATGTATGCGCCTGGAATCAAAGAGAGAAGGTGGATATATACAGAATTAGATACAAAAATACCAAGAGAAAAATACTGACAAAGAAAATCTGCTGGTTTCCTATCAGAAATGCAATAATCAGGGTAAAACCCATGTACAGGTCATATGAGTTTTTCGTACTAAGAAAGAAAAGACAGCGTCCACAAAGTCCAGCAACGCAGTCAGGTGAACCCTCATTGAAAACAGTCTTTGTGCATGCCAGGCATCTTTCATTCTGAACTGGGGGAAGCCATAGGTTGGAGTTAGTGGGACAGTTCTGTTCTGGGAAACAGCACGAGCTGGAAAGTTCTCCAACAGTACTAAAGGACAGCAAAACCAGAGAATGCAGTGGAGCTTTGACCCCTACAGAAGATAACGTGACCCGAGTGGAAAACAGCTGCATATGCATTAGCTCTGCCTGCAGCACAGAGAAGGACCCCAACAGAGGTCATTGTGCCCAGCAAATTGCAGCTCTTCATTATATACAGCTCTGAATGCAGTACTACTACCAAATTCACATAGCTCTGCCCATGTAGTTATAAACCACAGGGCCTGAGGGACAAAGGACCAAGCCCCTGGGGAAGTTTTACAAAATTAGAGGTAGGAGGTGATGGACTCAATGAGTTTCCTAAGACTTGCTGTACTACGGCGAGAAAGGATTACAAAGATTTTGGACAAGCATGCTGAACTCTGAAAAACCATTACAGGGCCTCTACAATTTTCCAGAGTCTACCAGAATCTGAGGCCCTATCAGTTGGCCGCTCTTCTACATCCTATGAGCTGATGAGGAATTTTTCCCCTGAAGCCTTTGAAAGCCATTAAGTAAATATTTCTTGAAAGTACCATTCTCCCCTTTCTTTAGTTATGTTTAGAAATAAAGTAGATTCTCGTAGAAAAAAGTTTGAAGAGAAGCTAAGGTTGTATAATCCTCCTGCATGATCCTAGGCTAGCAGCAGAATGGTACAGCTCAATTTTGAGGCTCTAACAAACACCAGCTGAATCTGCCACGTCAAAACGTGGGAAAACAAGAACTGATGGGCTCATCTGAGGGCCCAGCCTCCCTGTTGCCATATGGTGCACTTAACAACTTATCGAAACAGCATTGTTGAATAAAGGGAAAACAGTAAAAATAAACAAAATAATGTACTGTAAGAACAACAAGGTGGAAGGGCTAGATTAATGACCTTTCCTATAACACAGCCATCATTTCAAGCCCTCACAGTTCTTGTGAAGCAGCTGCCAGTGCTGTTTTAGAGGCATGCTCTGCAGTTTCTGATAGCCTGTGCCTGAGACTGTCACAGCTGGATAGCAAAGCCTGACCCCTGCTTCCTCAGGCCAACCAGCATGTCCAGGCCACTAAAACCAGTCCCTCTTAGCCCACTGACCATCCCTCCAGGTTACTTCAGCTGGCCACCTGCACTGACTTTGACAGCCACTTCTAGTCATCAGAAACACCTGTGTTTTAACAAGAACATGCACAGTTTAGACACACACACTCACTCCATTCTGTCCAAAGAAAGGGGTTTTTTTAAACAACATGTTCTAATCCGTCCTTTAGACTGGATTTTCACTTCCCTAAAGTACAGCTGTTGCCTAAGATGAAGGTGTTCAAGCTCTTACTGTGCATGTTTAGGTACCACTGGTTGCCCAGCCTATGGCACATAATTAAAAGCCACAATATCCCTCCCTTTTATATTTGAAACTTTTCTTTTTAAACTTCATGATAAAACCTAAAGTGCCAACTGAACAGACTCAAGTCTACCCATGAATCCCTTTCTGTTGCTTCCCAAGATGGTGAGAGGGGACACTGTCCTCACCAGACCACACATTTTCTCAGCAGGGGGATTGCCATACCCTTCAAATTTGAGCTATTCAGCTCACAAGGAAAAGCCTGCTTCAGTAGTTAAAAGCTGTACAGTGTTGGTATTACAACATCTATAAACCAAAGTAAACGCCTTCCTGTTAATCTTTGCCATGGACAGTAACAAGGGTGGTTACATCACACGATATTTACTTGCTGAGAAACAGGCAGAGGACACGCACGGATACACTTTTCACAAAGCTTATGCACAGCTTCTGTGCTTGCGCCAGCTTTTGGAAACCACTCACCAAGGCTGGCTTTGAGCAGGAGACCTTACTTCTGTCATTCCCAGGATGATCATTTTTGTCCCACACTTGATTTCTCACATATCGGAATGTCATAGAAGATAAACAGATACAGCAGAGGACCGCGATGGGAAACAGCCCCACCCAGCTCATGAGTAGCCATCAGAAATCAGCCTTTGTCAAAGCAGCATTGTTTCGACTCAGACTCTGAAGTACACTGTGGCAGTCTGGTCAGGGCCAGGCCTTCATCCTGCCTTGGATGTAAACATGCATGAGACTTCTTTTACCACATGTTTTGGGACGCATCAACAGCTCTTGGCAAGCAATAGGAAAGAGATGACTGAGAGGCTGCTGGCATGCTCTTTAAGCTGATGTCATCTTACAGTCAGACTAGAGCTCTGGGTGCATGCACTTAGTCACACATACACACAGCTACCAGTCACCAAACTTTTGTTAAGGCTAAAAAATTAAATCAGTTATGTTTGGCTGGAGAGTTCTCCCTCCCTCTCAGAATTGTTGCAGTGCTTTCTTGCTCCAAATGGCAAGGCAGCTGCTCCCTCAGAGCACCCACCATCCAAACACCAGGATAAATCTGTCAGGGAGCAGCAAGAGCAGGGAGGTGAGCCAGAAGCCAAGGGGGAGCCTTACTAGCCAGGTCTCAGTCCCACACTGCCAGAGAGAGGCGAGCCAGACAAACCCAGAGGTGATGGTTAGGTCCAATCAAAAATTCAGGTCAAAATGCAGTATAGTGGTGATGGAGCAAGTTCTGAGGCCAAGCCACAAAGTCAAGGAAAAGGATCAGATCCAGTGCTCACCAGGCATGTCCATAGTGACAAAAAGCAAGCCATGAAGCTAAACCATGAGTTTAGATCCAGTTCAACAGGCTTCATAACCAAACAGGAGCAGGGCCATAGCTGAACAGGAGACCAGCACTCCTCCACTATAGATCAAGCAAGCAATGAATACCCAGGGCTAAGCTTAAATAGAGCTCCTGGGCCCGTGGGTGTGAGCTCCAGGTGAGGTGTCTCAGGGTCATTAGGGCCATTAGTGAGCTCAGGGCTCTAAAAAAAATAGAGGCTTCGTTTTATTTTGTGTGTCAGATAATAATCTGAGGAACATGATCAGGCTGAAAACTGTAGATATCTTAGGAAATTCCAGAATCAGGGTTGATTGTACACCTTTCTTTGCTTCCCTTACGCTTATGCATCTGTGCTCCAGTCCTTGATTACTGGATCACGTACTGACTTTTTTTCCACAAGTTTTCTGCATCGTTTAACACCCAGTTCTGACTGAATGACCCGTTACCTCCTCATGAGTTTTGGTCCACTGTTCTGACACTATTCAAATGCTGTCCTGAGGTGAGAATTATTCTTTTACCCATGGACATTTCAGTGGTTCTCATTGCCAAAGTTTCATAAATAATAAACAGTGCACATTCAAAACATCCCTTCCAGCTAAAGGGAGATTATGAGACCTTAATATAGATGTAAATTTGAGCTAGTAAGGGATTACATTCGAAAGTACTATATTTCGGTATCTTAAGTGAGATATCTGAGATTTTGGGGGGTTTTTCTGTCTGTGTAGCACTATTTAGAATTTTATATAATCATAGAGAAGTTTCAACTGAGTTCAGCTGCAACAATGACTACTTGGCACTTGGATTAGTAAAAATACGGGCTGCTGGGTCACAGAGTCTGACTTCCTCTCTTTTATAGATCTATATATAATTTAACTAAGTTATCCCTGTAATTAGTTAAATACTTCAGGATTATCCAAGGAATAAAGCACGTAGCTAGGGAGGCGGTTAGTCTCGATTTGAAGACCTGAAGAGATAAAGAGCTGATGATTTACTTGGGTTGATTTTCGAGGGATGATTAATTACTCTCACTGTTAAAGCTTTATGCCAAATTGCTCGTATGAATCTGCCTAGCTTCATCTCACAGACATAGGTGCTTACTTTACTTTTCTCCGCTGGATTATAGATTCTTTTTACATCTGGTATTTATTCCTCAGGAACATATTTGTAACCTGTTTTCCAGTCACAATTTAAAACCTTTGGTAGGCAACTCACTAATGGACATGTTCTTCAGCTCTTAAATAATGTCAGTTCTTCCTTTACACAACAATTTTTAAGACTTTCTTCTTTTTTAATGTGTAAACACGAGTCCAAGATGTTGCTCTCTGGAGTTAATTACAGCAGGATTGAAAAATTTTCAAGTTAGTTTACAGCATCCAAAACTAAGAAGGCTGAAAATTGGGAGACAGAACATTAATTCCTACAGAGAACTGTGATTTAAAGGATTTTCTCAGAATTTCATTTGGACTTTTTGGCTCAGTTAGGGACAGAATTCAATTCCCTAAGATGTCTTTCTGCTGCCTAAATCATCAGAGTGCCCTTTCTTTTTCAGCTACTCCCTGACACATAATTTATGCATTTTCTGACTTCTGGAAGAAATGAAGCAGGGGTCCTGCAAACAACCTCTTCCTTAAGTCCAGGTTTAGCCTTGGAACAGGTCTACTTGGTGGACCCTTCTGAAGGGGACCTGTGGAAAAAATAGCTCACAGTCATGTAATTAAATGCTGATTCATAAAGCTTATGTACAAGGAAGGAAAACAAAGTTTATGTTTCCTAAAGTTTGGGTGCTTAACTTTTTGACCTTAATAAGGTTCTTTTCACATGATATATGGGCAGGGCAATCCCTAGGCTCGCCACAAATCACACTGGAGAAAAGAATTCCCTCTGGCAGCCGTATATTGGTACACGCATGACTCACCAAGGTTGGCACTTTGACCTGCACTTCATGAAGAGCAGGCATGTGTTCGCATTCATCACCTGTGGCCGTACGGACATCTTTGCAAATATTTTCTGCCAGGAGAGAACTGGTAACAATCAGGACATTTAAAATCCACTCTGGACTCTGAAGGGAAAAGGTCACATTGGAGACAGGCTTTCCTTCCCCATTGCCTCGAGTTCATCTGTATTTGCATTCTGGGTCTGTCCTATCCTGGCTCCTTAGGCAAGCCCCATTCTCCTCATGTAGTTGGTTCTAATATCTGTTCTATTCTTCCCTGTTGTAAACACGGTGCCCACGGAGTCCCGATGTTTGTCACCAGTGCCACTGGCCTTGGCTGACCCATCCAGTGCCTTCATCCCTGGCTCTCTATCCTTGCTGTCTGCCCTCTCTGACTTTGCCTGCCTGCTTATTTCTTCTCTCAGACTCCCTCCCCAGATATCTGTTCATTCACAGAGGACCCCTTTATTTCAGACTCTCTCTTCAGCCCATCCCAGTTTTCTGTTTGCCCCTTGATCCCTGTGAGGTACCTGCCTTCCAAAAGATCCTTGTCAACACCCTGCTCTTCCTTGGTCCATAGTTCCTTGCCCAACTTCTCCTTGCGTTCCTCATCTCTGCACATCAGGTCAGATCTCTGCTATCTTTCCTCACAGACTCTTTGTCCCACTGGTCCCCATGTACTCTGCTCTTGTCTCCCATCCTTATCCTCACCCAGCCAGACTTCATTTCTAGTTTCCTCCTTCACAGCAGACTTCAATCCCAGTGTCATCAGCTGATTTTCTATTGCTTCCTGGACAAATCCACTCCTTCCCAGAGCTGGTTCTTGTTTTCCCTGTGTTTAAACCATGGCTTTCCCGGTAGCCCTGATGTTAGCCCAGCACAGGGAGTGTGGCATGCACAAAGAAACGAACAGAGATGCAGAAACATCACCATGCAGTAGCACACCCCATGAGCTCCTCATGACCACAAACTGGTGTCTGTCTGCATGACAACTCTCACCATGCTGAAAATGTAGGGCAGTTTACTTGCCTTTTGTTGAAGGGTAAATTGCTGTGAATTACCCCATTTTATGCAGAGTAAGAATGAACAAGGATAATTGCTTCGTATCAGTTCACACAAAGTAATATGCTTCCCTACATTTGTTTGTTCATGTTTCCACACCCACAGACTGCCTTGCTTCAGTTCAGCGCCTGTAGCACCTGAGACTTGCAATTCCAGGGGAAGATGTCAATGAGCCTCTGTACTTCAGAAACCTGCTCAGCACAGGGAGGCATTTTGATACGCTTGGGGTAGATCTTTGGCAAGACTGTGCTTAGCAGGTGCTAACTGCGGGTACCAGAAGTTTGAAACTGGACCAAATTTGGCCAATTCTTTATAATTATTAAAAAATTTAGGGACTGCTACACTTCATTGGCTCTTTTCATAGCTGAAGTTGTCAGATTCACACGGAAGCAGTCACAGATATTCTTCACTATGGGCAAACCAACTCTTCCTTTGCTTGTGTGTCTGTCTTTATGTCTATTAAGCCTCCTGGTTTACTTGAAATATTCCATATATTCTTCTTAAGGGAGGCACTCAGGGTGGAATATTCCATCCTGAATGGTCACCAGAAGGAAAATTTTTCAAAAGGTAAACCAGTATCTTCTAGTAAATTATGATCAGCCACAGAGACATCAGGTGATGGCAGCTCTGCATGGCACCTGCTTGTAGAGGACAATGTTAAACATACATTTATATATTGACATAGTGCAGTCTGATGGAAACAAAGACCAAATTGTAATTGCATCTATGCTATCTTCAACAGAAACATATGTGACGATGATGATGATGATGATGATGATGATGATGATGATGATGATGATAATAATAATAATAATAATACGCTGACCACATATATGCAAGCTCAGAACTCTTTTCAAGCAGGAGAGATTATTATTTATTAGTTTAGCATAAAGCTGGGCTGAGTGATAGGAAACATATGTTTCTTGGTACTTGTGCTTGCACAATGGTATAAAAGGAGTCCTGACATTCTATAGGTCTCTGGACAATTCTGCTATTGATGTGTTGTGAGTCACTGCAAACAGACCATCGTATGTTTCTGAATCACTTCCTGCTCAAGGGGTTCCTCCACTTCTTCCAGAGATTGTGTGCTGGGGAGGAATTCAGTGGGCTAAAGCCCTGGAGATCCATTCTAAATGCTTTCCCTTTCCCTTCCCTTCTGTGCAGCTGAATGACTCAGACAGGGGATGACACCTTGAACCAGTGTCACTATTCCCTTATTGGGATGGGAGGACCTTATGGGGAGCCCAGAAGGAAATTCAATTCTATATTTTATTTTAAGGACATCACTTCTGTTTTACTTTATTTTTGTTGTTGGCATTTTACGGTTTATGGAGGTTTTTTGGGGGGAAATGGGTTTAGAAGTTAGAAAATGGTGCTGTGATAAAATAAAGGTTGTTTCAGCTGTTTTCAATACAGTTGCAATGCTTTGCCCCACTGTCCCAAAAGTATTAAGGCCCAGACCACAGAAATGGTCCTTAGATATCTGAGTACTTCCGAGGCCTAATTAACTTTACAATTGTTAATACTTGTAACTAGCTTCATTTAGATTCCCAGAACATTCATAGGTGCTTCTCTTAGATCTGTGCTGTTGATTTGTCGTTATTCTGATAACACAGGAGAATGTAAGCCTGGCAGAGGATAGCAGATAGACCATCACAGAATTAAAAGTTTTGTGTGATTTACAATGTCCCGAAAGTCCTGCTTTGCATAAAAAATATTGTCAATAGACTGTTTCAATGCATTTTCATAAAGAAACAAATCTCCATCTAAGGGAAGCGTATTCTTCTCCTCGTGTTTAAAATGCTCCTGCTTTCATTTGACATTTCCTCTAGAAAATACTGTCTTGATGACATTTTTTCACAAAGAGATAAGCCATTTTGAATTGCTGAAACCTTGCATTTCAAGGGCTTTTTAGTTTGCTTTTCCCAAGTTATACTGGACTGATACATGATCTTTTGGCAAATCGGTATTGTGATGAAAGTACAATCGGTTTCTAAGTAATTGCAAAATTATTTTGACTTCAAGAGATGCTTATCCCGAATGCCAGCTAATGCAGTACTTCCTCACTAAATGGCAGTAAACAGTAGTCCTGAATGAGCTGTGCCTGTTGTTCAGAAATTATTTAGAGCTATCATATCTGAAGGAGTTGCATTTCACTGGGGCCTGATTTTCAGTCCATCAGTGCATGACACGGGGCCTGTCATCTAGGCAGTTGCTGCTGCCACTTGCTTTCAGAAAGTGTCTTCGAAATATAGTTCTCCTTATGCACCTTCACCAACAAAAACATAGAATGCCAGGTACATTTTTTTTTCATAGATCATCTGCTTTGTTTTCATGTAGGAGTGGATGGTTCCAGGACCTCAGTTCTTAAAAGTTTGTTTTACCTCATCTGTTTCTTTGTAGATGTGCCAGGCTTTGGTTTGATCACTTTCTAACATTATAGGCATTCTTACATCTTCAGATTTCTGCTGAAGGAAATCTTTGTAGCTGACAAACCACTCATCTTCTGCAAAATCCTATAATTTAGCAATGCTAAATGCAGGTCACAGTTAACTTCCTTACATCCTTACTCTTTTCCACTGGGTGGTTTCTCATGTTGATAATGCTTCCTACCGACCTGTTGTACTGAGTGTAAATTTGGACCAGTAACAAAATGTGTCATATTGTGTTCATCACAGACTCAGATCTGCTAAAACTGCCGTGCTGTGTTAGCAACTAGCTTTGCCAGATGAGAAGACCTAGCAAAAATGGATATGATCACCTTTATGGTTATCTAGTAAGGTTTCCTCCGAAATAAATACCTAATTTCTCCAACATAAAGGAATTTACGCCAGACTGCATCAGCTGACCAGCTGTTCCCATGCCATGGGAGTTTTCACTTGACTGGCCTGTGATTTCAGTAATTGTGACAAGCCTTAACAGGTTCCCTATCCCTTGGAAGATATCCTCAAACTCTTTTTCAATTGTTTTGATCTTCTGCCTGTTTGGTGAGTTACCTCTTTAATGAAATTAAGGGAGTGGCATGTTTTTATTCGTGGATAATTTTTTTCTTTTGGTGTGATTATAAATTGTACTTCTTCCAATTTGCTAATTACCCATGAGTTTAGTCACAACTCTAATAGGAATTAGCTCACCACACTAAGTCCCGAGCTTCATTTGTTTATGGTCAATTGCCTGTAGTTGTACTTTCTATGCTAACGTGCCAGTTCTTGGCAACACTTCACGAGCATCATGTTCAAGACATAGGCATTTCCTTTGCTTTTGAGAAGGTTATGCTTTAATCCTCTGCAGCACTGCTCACTGGTCCCATGAAGTGTTGCCTGCAAACATGGTGCTGTTGTCCTCTTTGTCCATGCTGGGCAGTGTCTTGGACAGCAACAGAAGTTACTGTGGTCCTTGAAGGATTTTCCAAATACAAGCCATTGTCATGACTTGTGGTGTTTGTAGATCTGTGTGCAGCTTTATGAGGCAGCTCCATGCTCAATGTTCTGTTCTGCTGCCACTCTCCTGTCTGGTAATGGCATGCTCTGTGGCTTGACAGCACTGTCTGTCTTGTGTAGCTTTGAGTCTGAATTGGGTAATTTCCTTTGGCTGGCAAATTTTAATGGCGTTTCCAAAAAATAACTCTGGCTCATCCAGTAGATTTTGATTGCTTTTTCTCGGGTTCCAACCATGTTTCTGTCTTCCTAAAGACTCAGTTCCTCAAGACCAAGGAGTTTGGCTTTTCAAACCCCTGACAATCCAAAACTCTGCTGCCCTTACCCCTGGTTATCTTACTGCTTAATGACATATGGCTCACATGTTTCATTTTTACATCGAAGCCAGTACTCTTCAAATTCCTGTGATGCAGCATCCTGGTGAGCCGCAGATGTCAGGCTTAATTCAAAACTATTAGAAGCATCCAGTAACTCCAAACCAGCTATTGTCAAAAATAAAGCCACCTCTGAGTGATGTAGAAGCATTCAGCTGAAGAGTCACCTAAGCATAATTTCCTGTAATCACTGAGCAGTGGAGGCCACGAGGACACAGAGTGTCCACACTTCCACACACAGTCACTCCAGTTACCACTCCCCAGCATCTCAGAGCAAACCAGGCTCCTCCTTTTCCATGGCCCCCCATGTCTGTTGGCAGACAACAAGCTCTGTTTAAATTTTGCAGGTTATCCTCCATACTCCCAGAGAGCATTAGCTCCAGTAAAATGAAGGTTTCTCTTCCATTTAGAGAATTTTCTTAGCTTTTTTTTTCACCTGTGGGCACCAGGGTATTAGTCAAAATCAATTTCATTCAACCAAATGCAGACATGTATCCTGTAGATGTGTATATTTGACCTTGTCACCAGCACTGTCTTTGTCATCAGTGGGGAGGAATGCAGGTATTACTGTGGAACAGCTAGTGTCAGCCTGAGGTATGTGTCTCAAATAATTTGGGCAAACCAGGGTCTGGAACCTCCAGTTTATCTCTACTGATGTTAAAGTTTGTCCAGACTGGTTGCTGCAGGTATAAAAATGAGATTCATGGGTGTCTAATATTGGGTGACAAGTTACTGATTGGAGTGTGACAGAAACCTGCTTTATTCAGTTTCTCACTCCCAGCTCTTCAGCCTGAGTAACATAAACCTGGGCACAAGAATGGGATCTGTCTAGAACTTATAAATATCTTCAATCTTTGATCATGGAAGAAAAGTAGAGGGCAACAGGGGCAGTTTCTCCTGGAAGGGATGCGGTGGCTGGAAGGATGTAGCCACCAGGTTCCAGTTTGCCAAGTTTCTGCTTCAAAGTGCAATCTTAGACATAAGGCTGGGTGCATCAAATATTACTCACATTTTCCTGACATTCCTTACAGACAAAAAAATCCTGTAAAATCACCCCAGTGAAAATCAAAGCAGGGTTTGTGTCATATTGGCAGCAATATCACAGGAAGAGTGTTGTGCCTTTTCAGCTCTGCAGACAAAAGCCAGGGGTCTGCCAAATTTTCTAGTTTCACTTTAACTGTGGGAAAGGAGTTGCAGAAGAGAGCCCAAGTTAGTGAAGGCTGATCTATACAAAACATGTGACGGGCAGACTTGCAGTCGTTCGGCACGTGCTCTGGGCTGGCAAGGAGGGACATCGTCCTTCCAGCACAGCACCAGCTGATCCACCGCCATCCGCAGGGGCAGTTGCCTCAGGCTCAGCGCTCCCTGTCAGGGGTGGTGATGTGGCTGTGCTCTGGCAGACATGGGCTGTGCTTGAATCATGCATTGCAAGAGTGGTTACCTCAAGAGCTGCTGCCTTTTGACCCTCCCGGTGAATCTGCTGGCCAGGGCTACGTGGCACTGGGCTGGTAGGCAGCCCCTGCAAAATGATCTCTTGTTTGCCTGGGAATGCCATCCCCATTGATCACTTTCCAGCTGGCTTATATTGATTTAGCTTAATTCAATGCAAGTGTTTTGCATGTTGAAAAGGCTCTGTGAATGTTCCCATGAGGTCTAAATCAGTTCTTCTGTCTCTCTTGCTCTTTAAATCCTATTGTCACTCATGTGTAGCTTTCCTGCACTCAGTACATGCCTATTCCTGGGGCAAGTAATTGCCAGGGGCTTAATTTTAGAGAGGAATGCTCACCCTGCAGTCTGGGAATGAAGCCTGGCATAGCCAACTTCAAAGACTAGACAGATTTGTTGCTGAGTTTAAAAGACATCTTTCCCTTGACTGGGATTTGCTATTGTATCCCTTTTGCTCTTATCTTCCCTTTCAGCATATGGGAGGGCTCAGGTGCTTTCCAGACTCTTTCCGTCTTTGAACCCTCTCAAATGCACTTGCAAAGATGCTAGCAAATTCTCAGTTCTGCCTCTTGCCCTCTGCGCATCACTGAGCTGACTGAGGATGTGAGGGTGAGGGTTTGATGGAATCTGTGCTTAAAGAATCTGTCATTTGACTCTCTGTTTACACAGAGCCCTGGCACTCAGCACAGACCTAAAAGAAGGGTTATTTTTAATTCTAATGAACTAGCACAGAAGGAGAGAGTTCTTTGCCTTCTTCCTTCACTTCACATAATAATTTTAGTCCTAATGAAGGACTCCACACCAAATATAATAGAAGGAAGAATTGTTTTTCCTGTGTGCCTGTTGTTTTTCTAACAAACATATGTGTTTGTTTATTTTTAGAATATAAAATGCAATTATTGTGTTCTCTGAAGTACACAAGTAAAATTAAAAACACGTTGAGTCAACTTGCTTCTTAATTGATGTTAATTAAACTATTCAATGGGACGGATGTTCCTAGTTAGGTTGCTTCAGTGGGATCTGGATTTTATTCTTGGCTCTGGCACAGATTGCCTGTTTGATTCATGGCAAGTCACTTAATCTCCCAGTGTTTCAGTTCTTCATTCCCCAAATGAAGATAATTCTCCTTCATCTTCTCTGTTTTGACTATAAATGCTTGAATCGGGGTGTGTTTTGCACAGTATTCAGCATAGTATACCCTAATTTATAATCGTATATATCGATAACAGGTCATCTTGTCTCCAAGAGAAAACGCCTCTGCAAGTTCTTCCCAATGCATGGATTTGCAAATAACTATACTTTCTACCACACCTAGACAGGCAGTTTCAGAGCTCTGTCAGATCATGCTCAAAACTGAGTTTTCATCAGTGGAAGTATGCTGATCTCGGGTTTCCAAATCCTAAGCTTTTACTCTGGAAGTTAAGAACTCAACCTCAAGAAGAGCTTAGTTCTTTCATTGCATCCTTAAACTTCATCTAAGCTAAGGAGTGTGTGAAATCTCATCAGAAGTTTTACTGCAGATCAGGTCCAGGCCTGTGGGTTAGGTAAGACAGAAACTCTGGCTTGAGCACACTTGGCCGGCACGCCTGGGAAAACTCAGTGTTGTGTGAATGGCTGAAGGACCTGCTTCACTCTGATGGTTTCTCACATCTCCACCTGTCAAATAGTCAGTCTCGGAAAAGCTTACACTGGGATGATCAACTTCTGGACTTCCCTAGGATCTACCCCCTGACTAGCCAGGTAACTGCTAAGAAACAGTGATGATCTGTCACAACTTGGTGTATACTCATTTGTGCTGACCATCTTCTCACTACACCTGCACTCATCTGCATTCCTGTTTATTCCCCAGTTGTGTTGTGCCTGGATGTTTGCATTATGGTTTTGTATAATACTTGGTGCATTGAAGACCTCAGCACTAAGCTGGCGGCACTGAAGCAGCAGCTACCAGAGGAGTTGCTCTCTTTTTCCAGTCAGTGCTGGCTTTAGCTGAATCATTTTCTCAAGCTGATCAAGCCCATTGAACCCTAGACCTAAGCTCTTATTTCTCCAAATCTGGGAACTAGGGCTACATTTGCGGTAAACAGGATGAGCAATAGCTAATGTGTGATGGGATTATGCTTTTCTTTGATCACCTGACAGCACTCTGACAGACTGCATTTCAATGTCATCTGCAGTCACTACGAACCTCCCAAAAAAGGTGGTGGTATCTGTGGGGCTTCCTCCCATCTTGCTGCCTGTGTCTCCCCAAGCAGTGTGAAGGCCAGGTCAGCGCAATGATCCTTCTACCTGCAAAAAGTCCCAGTGTTGGCACACTTCTATGGACTAAAACTCCTTTCTTCACTTGGCATATATTGTAGTGTTCTTCGCAAATGTAACTGAGACACATCTAACGTGAGGTTCATGATGTGAGCTCAGAGTGCCAGTGCTTTGACTGCCTGGCCAGCTGGGCTTGGGCTCCTATCTCACCGGAAAGAAGAGTCCCAACCTTGCACTACTGCCAGAACACATGCTGGGTTTTGTCCCTGCACTCGAAATGGACTTCCACTAAATAACACGCTTCCCGTAGCCAACCTGGCAAGCAAAGCCCCTGTCCCAAGCATGGCCCAAAGGGCCGAAGTATCCATTCTCTGCTGGCTTTTGTGGTTGTGTTCACAGAGAGGAACTGGTGAGCAGTAGCAGCAGCACTAATCATTCTTAATGTCATCTGAAGTCACTATAAACTCCATTCCTTACAAAAATTTCCTGCACAGTTTAAATCTACCCTCCTTATTGCTGGATATATTTGCCCGACTGCATTTAAGCTGCATGATGCAACTCACCATGCTCATGAACATGAACATGCAACAGACCTCTCTTGCTGGCTATTGCTTGAGGGAAAAGTTCTGGCCACCAGCTGACACTCCCAGGACAGATCAAACTAATGAGGCTGAAATAGAGGTCACTGAGGTTCAGAGCTGGTTCAGTTTGCACCTGGGTATTTAATTCTTCATGCTGCTTGTTCCCATCAATAAGCTGTAGGCAAAGGAGAGTGGTAGGAACCAAGGATCAGGGTGTCCGTGGGCATCTGCCTCCTGCAACACTCACACTGAATTAAAGCAAATAGCCTCTTGAATTAAAGCAAATAGCCTCTGCTTCACCCCATTTAGGCAGCTGCCTAACAATTCACACCTATTCCATACAGCCATTTCTGTCTTCCTCCTGATTCACTGAAAAATTCCCACTCACTCTTTCCGTAAACTCAGCATCCTGTCTCCTGTTGAAGTTACAAGCCAGATGTTAGCTTAGCCAGTGATTAATACTTTCAAAAGGTCAGCTTTGAATTTCACTGCCAAGTTCACCCACCTCTCTGGGCAACTCCTTATACATCTTCTCTTCCCTTCATAACATATTTGCAGTTGAAAAATATTAAAACTGATATACTACTTTATATCTTGAAAGCACATTAAAAATAATCTTGGGTGTTGGAAAATGTTTTAAGGCTGTGCTTGGAGAAGAAGGACCTGTTTAATCCCCTTCTCACATGGACTGCTTGTAGCTCTGAAAATGTGATCTCTGGCTCTCTATGCAGTCCTGTGTACCACCTAATCACCTCTCAATCAGCCCAGTGGATCTAAAGAAGTGAATTCAATATAATTAATGTCATCTTTTGGTGGGGACACAGTTTACACCAAATTTAACAAATGAAGGGTCCTCATTCTCCCTCAGTCCCAAGCCAGACTTTGTAAGTTTGGACAAGTAGTCTCACCACGTTAAAAATTAACACTGTCACATCTTGCACAGCTTAGTTTGTCCCAATTCTGTCTGGGCTTCTCTGTGTGCAGCATCACCAGAGAAGCTCTGCTCCTCATCAACAAATGCGGAGTAACCCGTTTGATAGGTAATATTTTAAAGAATTTGATCTTGGATCCTCCCACATGGGGAAGTATAGTTAGGAGCAGGCAGATTTTGCCTGAGAGTGTTTTGTTTTCTTGTTTCTTTTGAAGTAAAAGAGGAAATGTGGGAACCATTTCTAAATTGCCCATGCTCCAGAGTGACAGAAGAAATCCAGAAACAGATAAAGACCAACAGCTGGAACGTATTGTGGTACAAGGAAGCAATTAGCTTATGGCATAAAAGAATGGAATCACATACAGAAGTGATTTGTGTCTCCTGGCATTACTTGGCAACCTGGAAACTTTGGGGCAAATGAGGTCCATGGTCCCAGGCCAGTGCTGATGTGGCGCGGAGGTATGCCACCCTAGAAGGAAGAGTCCCAGCCTTTCCATAACAACCTCATCTGAGACCTCACAGATGTGTGGGAAAAGACGAGAGGGAGGAAGGGGTCAGCGGCTTCCCCCTCTCTCTGAGCTTTCCCAGCACTGCTCCCAGTTCCTGAAAAAGCTTGCTTCTCCCTGCTGTGGGGACACTTCGAGGCTGCTTTGGTCCATGTCCCCCTGGGACCTTGCATCATTAGCTGGGTGAATGGCCACAGCCTCTGAGCTGTCCCCCACTCTCAGTCGGCCTCAGCTTTGGGCCTGAAAGGCCATCCTCATAGGGATTGCTTAAAAGTTTCATCACTGAGCAATAAAACGGTGAAAATACTTTGGGGTAGGAGAGGAATTTGAGATAAACATTCTTTACCAGATATTGCAAAAGAAAGCATGGCCTCATCAAAACGAATGAGCTAACTCCCATTGCCCTCAGTGCTCTAAGTCCGGCCCTTACGTGTGCGATGCCATGCTGCCGCAGTGATGAGCTCAGGACAGCATTAGCTGCATGAAGTCAGACGGCTGGATTTGATGCCATGATGATTTTTTGTTTTTTCATATACCCATCTCATATACCCTTCCACATACCCTTTTACACAGCTTTGCATGTATCCTTAGTGCTTTTTAGCCCACATACTTGTAATTCCCCAAGTCTGATAACTAGCTTACACCCAAAGTTCCGTTAAGCCAGGAGACTGAACATCTTGAAAACCTCGAAGTTGGGTCAGAAAGCCCCAGACACCAAGGTCCTCTCCAGAACACATTCTGTAAACCAAGATAGGCCCATCCAGGGGGAAGGTTCCTCAGGACGGGGGCTTCTCTTGAGCCTCTCATTGGGGAATCTTTGATAGATATGCTAATGTGCAAGGTCTATAACTGTATACGCGAATTATCGTATGTGTGCATCTTGGGGTGGGCATCCTGGTGTGCATCTTTCGGGTGTGCACTTTCGGTGTGCATTCGGGGGTGCTTTCTCCCTGGATGTGGTGCACCAGAGGATCCTTAAACAAATACCGAGGTAAAACCCTTTTTCCCTCTAACTGTGTTTGGCTTTTAATTCTAAGCCTAGGATAAGGCATCAGATTGATGGATGTAATCACATTTCCTGCCTCAGTTACAGTTTTACCATCCAAAGGCTCAATTTAATCAGTGGTTGTACTCATAGTGGAATTTGTTTCAGGAGGGATTCCATTCACCACTCCCAGTTTCGGAGAGCTGGTTAATCCTTCCGTGGGGTAGGGTTCACGTATCATGCCTCATAAACTCCCTGTGTGAGGGTTTAGGAAGAAAGGAGAGGATTTGTCGTTAGCGCTCTGTGAGCGTGTCTTCACAGCAGGCACAGAGATACCCAACCAGATGGCTTTGCTCCATTAACTTCTCACAGGTGGAGACCAAGGTCCAAAAATACACAGCAGCAGCCAGATCCATGTAGGCCAACCCCATGCTCCCTCCCCAGAAAGGTCTGGGAACAGAAACACCCAAACTGTCCCTGCAGAGGCCATCTGCATGTGGCTTTTTTGCCACATTCACCCAGCCCTACGTTTTCCAGCTCCAAACTGGTGAGCCTGCATCATGATGTGCTTCATGAGCCTATCAGCCCAGGTGATCTCCACACAGTGTCCCACTGAGGTTATGGAAAAATTTGCTCCGTACAAAGGATCAGAGCAGCGTTTGTGCTTTTGGGAACCCCTTCCACCAAGGACTATCATTAGCCCTGTGTGGTGCAGGATCAGTTTAAAATAACTTCACTTAGTGTGCTCCATGGAAATCCCCTGCCAGTCACCCTCCTCACGTGCTTTTTGTTCTGAGAATCAACAGGCCTCAAAGGGCAGTCTCAGAAGAGGCCACATCTGTACAGAGTTTGCTTTCATCCCCACAAGGGTTCCCAAACAATGCCAGTGCCAGCCGGAGGTTTGCTGAATGGTATGAGAACCAAAGGCTTTCTTTGCCTTCTGTTCATCCATTAAAACCTTGTGAGTCAAAAGTAAGAGGATCGGAGTGGGAGCTTTAGGAGGCTGTGGTTTCTCACAAATGCCTAAAGCTAAGTACTAATGAGAAAGTTAAAAAAAAAAAAGAAGTCTGCAACCCATCACCAGAGCAATGCCACAATCAGAGACAAATACAGTGTGTGCTGCTTTACATTTATGATGCAGACAAACTAATTTAACTAATTAGGGCTGTCTACAAAATACATACGAAATAGTACTCTGTCCTCAAGGCCCAGTATCAGAGATTCCTGCTACTGAAGTCCAAAAGTGCACAGATACATAGCAGGGACACCTGCTATTCTCTGAGCATGGAATTAGCCAAGCCACCTCTGCTTGAGAAGTTTTGAATATTTTCTTTATTGTCCCACCCAAAACTGATGGGTGAAAACCAACCAGTTGAGAAGTCTGCAAGGATAAGTGTATACAAAACTCTCTTCGATTTCAGAATTTAACAAACAAAACCAAGAAAAAATGAAAAGTCCATTTGGCTTTTCCCATTTGAAACTAGTTTTTTACGCATTAACTTAACTTTACAGCTTTTATGTAAGCCTAAACAGTTAAGGTATTATTTAGCTTGTTTGAGAAAGCAAACGTTTTTCCTTGTCTGTGCAAAGATTTGTTGTTGTTATTTAAAAGGCACTCCCGCTCCCCTGAAATTTGGTCTGTGTATTTTGATAGCAGCAGTTTGTGAAGCACAGCAATTCTGCATGGAAGTTCAGCTGCTGCATTACTGAGGTGCTAGCACTGCCTCCACGAGAATTAAAGCCACAATAGACTTCAGCAACTAGTTTTGAAAAATAATTTAATGGCATGAAGTTTGATGGGAAGAAAAGAGGTAGAATGGTACTTCAAAAACAAATTTTTAAAGAAACCCATCTTTCCGGACTAGTTTTAGACTTTGACTGTGCCTGGTTCTACCTCCAGCCAGAGTGCCTGGCATGAGCTCCCCTGCTGAACCCAATGCCCTTCTTTTGGGCACATCCATGTGGGTTTCTGCCCACATTCCAAAATCCTACCTGGATCCCGCAACAGCCTCAGCACTGTGCCTGGGAAAAAAACAAATGCCTTCCTGTACTGGGCGTGGACCAGCTCACTCACATTTGTCTCATTTATCCCTGAGAAGTGGAGATATTGCCTCACAGATGAAATCAGCTCAGGTCTCCACCTCTTTTTCCGGTAAAGGGTGAACCCTTTCTCTCTAGACAAACAGAAGGAGTGGGCTCACAGAGACCACAGCATCCTTTGCCACTCCACGCTTGCCCAAGGTAAAGAAGAAGGTCTATGTGTTACTCCAAAAGGAATTTCTCTGCTTCCTGCTTCTTGCCATTCCTGGCTTTTGCAGCCTGCGGTACATCAGTGTGTGCTCAGCAGGGAAAAAATGCCGCTGGCCGAGGCGGTGGTTGCGAGATGAAAAAGGCTGATCCGCACAGTGGTTTCTTCTGTCTTCGTCTGAATGCTTTCACTTCAGGAACCCCTTCCTTGTTACAGCTGGGAGAGATGTAAACAGAAGCCAGTCCCAGCTGAAAATAACTCTGCCTGTGTGCTGTGTGGAGCCTGCTTGATTGCCCTTCTGCTTTTTAGTCCTAATATCAAACTAGGTTGTCTCTCAGCACTGAGTTCATGGACAATTAGGAGCACAGGTCACCTACAGTTTCTTCCACTTCACTGGGAGCTCTAGTGGCTTTAGCAAACAGGTGGAGCGGGATTGTATCTTACCTCATGGAATGAGGCACAAGAGGGAGACAAATACCCAAGTGGTGCCATTGTTGGCTCATGCCCTTGAAGCCTAGGTAGGAAAATGTATTTCTCAGCTCTTGAGAGGTTCCAAGGTTTTCTGACATGCACTTTATTTCTCCATGTTTCGTTCTTGAGGATTTTGGTATTTCAGAATCAATCCACCACATTAACCCGAAGCTGAAATCTCCAAAGTCCTCAAGAATGAAGCATGGAGAAATAAAGTGCATGTCAGAAAAACTTCCCTTTTGTGGTTTGAAAGCATTCCATGTCCCATTTGGATTGGGGAGGGGGGAAGAAGTTAATTAGTGCTCAATCACTGAATCATTGAAACATGATACTTCCACCTTTCAAAATATAAAATTTGCCCCCTGGGACCTCATTCTCTTTCCCAAGCAATTGCTGAATTTGGAGAGATTGTGAAATACAGCCCTTCCTACAGTTTTTGGCTCCTACCAAAAACATGTAATTTGAAAGTTCCCAAGAAATCTCAAAAGACACAGAGCTAATTCAAACATGGGATACAATGGCTGCCTTTCATGTCCTCAATGTCTCTGACATGAGCCAAAAATTAGTCTGGATAAACACAGAAGATTTTTATCTGGAGAAAGAAGCTTGAAACTGTGAAGCACAAGAATGAGGATGTAGGAAGAACAAAGCTCGTACCTGACCCTCACCTGCTCTAGGTGCCTACAAAAGATACCACAACAAATTCAAGGTTAAGAAGAGCTGTTGCCAGTGTTTAATTCCATGTGCAGCCTGTGGAGGAGGTAAATTAATAGAACAGGATTTACTCCCCACATTTATGTCCCAGAGCACAAAATATAAGGGACGTGTATTTCACTCCAGGCCACATTAGCAAAGTATTTGAATTCCTGCATGAGCCTAAGGGCTCAAAATGCTGAAAATACGATCTAGCTGTAAAATAGAGCAAACTGAGCCCATAGCTCAAACATTTCTCATGTGAGGCAATACCTGACTTTCCAGGTCAGCAGGCAAAAGAAATGTGGTGTAAATATCTGTTGCTGTAAGCCGAAAAAGGACCCACTGTGAATTCAGTCTAAAGGAGGTAGTCAGTGGAAATTGTCATATGGGAATGGTATGACACCTGGCTGCATGAGATAGACCGTTTGTCTGTACAACGAAAATGAAACACTGATGTGGGAGCATACAAAGATAGAGCATAATGCAAGATAAGAATTACTCTCCTGCCCAACCCAGTGAGACAGACAGAGGCTACCTTAACAGCGGCAAACCAGGCTCATTCTCTGGCAGCTCTGTCGTGGCACAACCACAGTCGTGCTATCAAGCTCTCCTAGCCTCCAGTGTTCTGTGGGGCATGTCTGCAGACTTATGCTGGTTCCACGTTGTGCTTGGGAGTTGTTTGGGAGAAGGTTATCCATCTTAAGACAGAATATGCCAGAGATTGGTCTAACAATTTAACAGTATAGGCAAATCAGGGCCAGTGTCCTTGCTACGTCATTGTTCTATTTACTAGTATAGAAGTGGCATGAGATGCCAGCTGCAGCGTGATAATTCCCGTAATCCTCATTCTTCTTTATGTCCAAAGTCCCTCCAGAGGCATTAATCAAGATTATTAACTGTGCTTTTAAAAAAGTATAGAAAATGGATCTTTCAAGGAAGTCCAACTGTGACTGCCTGGTCCTCTATGCTGCTGTTTCTATAGCTTTCAGTGCTGAAGAATGGCAAGAAGGAGGAGGCGGTGATTCATTGCCCACGAGCTTTCAGGAGCCCAGAGAGTATTTCAAATGTTCCAGTATCCCATTGCCTGTACCAGGCAGCATCCATGGCTCATTGCTCGTGCCAGCATCTGACATGGCAATGCCAGCCGAGTCTGCACGGGGTCGTTGGCAGTTACAATGGCATGAGGTTTACAAGAAAACTTCGGAGCCATTTCTGTGGCAGGCAGATATTTCTCAATGAATGTACTAATAAGCCAGGACCCGCTTCTCATTTTACACTGACATAAATGCACTACTCTCGGATGTGCTACAGAAGGTTGTGAAATCACAAGTAAGCCCTTGGAGTCGTAGGGGCCTCCCAGCTTTGCGGTCAGGGCATGCGGCTTCACTGGGTGTAAAAGCTGGGGGGAGATCTGTGTGCACCTTGTCCTTTGGTGACAGAAAAGTACCTGCAGCAGACTGTGTGGTGAAATTAGAGACCGGCAGTAACAGGGGAATTACTGGCTTCAGCGAGACTTGTTGCAAAATGTTATTTTCCTCTGTGAAGTTTAGGGAAGTTTTTTCTCTCCAAAGGAACCCCATGCTGCCCATTTTGAAATCAGTGAGAATTCAGAGTTTTCCCAAAAAGAGGGACAGTCAAGCCTGCCAAGGGAAGAGAGGTTTGTTGGCCAGTATCTTGTGAACCTCAAGGATTCTTGGAAGAGTGATGGCTTTGAAGACTCCAGCATAAATTCATAAAGCATTTTATTTCCCATCTGTCTCCTTCTTATATCTTTTACCATAGCTTAGATGCTACAGTTTTTCCAAAGGTAACCCATCAAAAGAAAATTCCTACAGAGTTCCCTACCCTGTTAACAACTGGTGTTCACCATCTTTTCCTTTGCAATGTGTTTACATGGGGGACGGAATTTGCTAATTAGACAAAAATACAGCAAAAGGCACATAATTCAGGTCAGGGGGGGAAAGGAAACTCAGGAGTTTCTTCTTCTCTTTCACTGCATCCCACAAAAAATATTTGGACAGTTTCTCAACATAAGGAGTTGGGAGAATTTATTCACTCTCCTAGCAAACAAGGAAAGACAAGAAGCTTCCTGAAAGGCACCACTGCAAAATAGCTAAGTGAGCACCATGCATTAAGGAATTATAAAAATTTTCTATGTAGTCATAGAACCTTTAAAAAACCTGCCTGTGATTAGATACGTAGTAATGGGGATTTGTTGACCAGGACTGCTAGATAGCTGTTAGAATACAAGCACGCACATGTGCATACACATACTGCATTTTGCGGTTTTTTGCTGGGCATCTGCTTGTCTGGACATGTTCATATAATTCTCACATTTGAAGCTCCAAAGGAATGAGAATAATATCAAATGCTCACACTCTTGTTCTCTGTTAGGGGAACCTGAATACATCCTGTCTCAAATAAAGAAGTTATGTAACATTAGAGGTGGAATCAATGACAAAATGTTCCGGTTTGTGCTTACCCCTTTTTATTCACTTCCATGAACCATTCTAACCACAGCAAGTGTTAGGAGCCCTGAAACATTGGTTTGTGGTTTCTTTACTCGAGGATGTGGGAATCAAGTCATACTGCTGTTGGGGTTTCTTTTTTTTATTTTATTTTATTTTTTGTTGTGTTTTTTCAAAGCAATGGGAGAATCAAAGGATATTTTTTTACCACTCTGCTGCCATCTCATCCATCCACTGCCTCACGGCTTCAGGTCCCACGTGTACAATGCTGTCTTGATCCAGCTGTCATTGAACTCCTCCTGTCACAAGTATCTTATTGCTCTTCTCATTATAACCCCTATCTCCTCCTTCCTCCTGAGACCTTTGCAGGTCACTACTCCTCCTCAGGATTTACTTCAGCTGTATTGAAAGCTGTCTTGAGGCCCTCTTTCCCCAGATAATGATTTTTTCTTCATTGTGCTCTAATTACAATGCAGTAATCAGTACGCAGGTGTGTGTTTTACAGGACTCCATATCACATGCAGCCCTGATCTTGTTATGCCTGGCAAGGCTGGCAGGCAACCGGTGCTGACCTTCAGCGCAAGTTTTTAGTAAGATAGTTCCATAAACACAATGACATCGCATCATGACATCATTGTTTTCCTGTAGGTTTGAATCAGCTTACTTGCTTTTACAGGAAATTATATGTTCACTGCTCCTTCAACTTAATTGACACCAGGGAAGTGCCACACACGTTACTTCCAACGTTTAGGTCTCAAGTGCATGAACAACATTCCCATCATCCATTAGGTACCCACCCAAAACAGACTTTGTCATCATACAAGTAAAAGCAGCTAAATAAACATAAAAATCATGTTTAGAGTATAAAAGAAAAATTCAGAATATTACTTCTGGGGGAAGGATGAAGGCAAAATTACAATACCTTGTGCTATGGGGCCTTCTGGCCTGGTTGAAAACACTGGATGCTATGGTAATACAATACTGATGCCAAGAGACCAAAGTTTAATTGAGTCCATCTCCCACCACCCCAAATCCTTCCTAATATTATCCATGATGTAATTGCAGCCTGTGCTATGCATTTTAGCATTGATTGGCAGGGTTTTGCAGAAGAAGGAATAATACTAGACACTGAAAGTTCATTGTATAAGATGAGCTAGATAATGTGAACTAGTGCACGAAACTACACATAACGGAGGGAAATTAAGAGACGTTCTGCTTTGTTCATGGACCACAGGACAGTACAAAAAAATCACAAGCTTAAGATCAGCATCTCTCTTGAGGGTCCCAGTGAAACAAAAGAATCAAAAGCATTGTATTTATGGGTTAGATCAGGTTTCATAAAATCATAAAATGTTAAGGGGTTGGAAGGGACCTTAAAGATCACGTAGTTACACCCCCACTGCCATGTGCAGGGACACCTCCCACTAGACCAGGTTGCTGAAGGCCTTGTCCAGCCTGGCTTTGAACACTGCCTAAGATTCCTTCCTTCAGATCAATTTAGATCCAATTCTGTTCTACCGCTCCACCAGTAAAGAATAGAGAAAATATTCATAAATTTACAAGAAGTACTGAAGCCCTCGTTATTTGTTGGAAAGGAGGGGCAGAGGGTAAAGGGGAAAGTGTCACAGTTTACAGCCACCTGTTTTCAAATAAAGGCTGATGTGTGCATACCAGCACTCATTTTACACATCAGTGCCAAAACTGATAAACTGCAAAGTGGTCTTTGCAGCGACACTACACACAGAGCAGAGCCCTGAAAATCAGGGGCTAAAATGGTACACTTTGGGCCATCGGTGTTCTAAGCTGGAAATAACTTCATGACTCTCCCTTCACTACTACCAAAGAAGACTTGGCTGAGTTCCTAGTTCAGGATTCAAAATGCTGTTTGACTCTTAACAGGCCTCTACATACACCAAGTTCTAGACATTTATGTAAACCTTGGCATCTCAAGGCTTTGTCACCACCTCCGGGAATACATTTGTAAGATTTTAATTCAAAGGGTTGAGCTATGCATATGAACTAACACGCTGCGTATGGTCACTGACCTAGCTGTAGCACTACAGTCCCATCCCAAAACCTGCAGACATCATCTATAACAGTCCTGTCAGGAGTTCATACACATTTTAAAATGATCAAAGTGTTTTTCACTATTTTTCCGAGAAGAAAACATAGAACATCTTGTAACACATAGACAGACACAGACATATGTGTTTGCATGATTTCAGTAAAAACATGCTTTTCTTATTAAAATGTGGTGCTATTCTGTGATTATAATAATCTTCTTTTCCTGGAAATTTATGACTCAGTATGTGTAAATACTCATCTGAGGGGTCTGCCCTTGTGGTGGCTTTGGCCACCCTCAGAACTTCTCACCGTGTTTGTGTGTGAATTGCATCAGAGTTGTGTGTATAATAGAGTATCCCTTCTTTCGTCTTCCCTATCCACCTGGGTGCTGGCCAAGTATGCTGGCTGGCCACCTTATTAGCAACAAAACTGGGACTCGAGCCCCAGCCAGACTCTGGTGGAAGCTGGAAGTCTCCCCATTGACAGCAGTGGCGTTCAACCACTTCCACCACTTCAGCAAGGGTTTTCCAGCAGGTGGTTGTGGACTCTGGTCGTTTTAGTCCTGTGGACTGTGGAGAGATTTTGATTACACTTAACTTCAACACAGGCTAAAGGCACTCCACTGTCACTAGATAAACTCATTATATAAAGCATCTCTGTGTACGCGTCATACTCTCTTGTTGGTTCCTCCATAAGGCAGGTTCATGTACGTGGAAATTTGGTGGGTTTTCAGTGGCAGAGGCAGATTCCTGGCTAACCATGCACCAGCATTTCTCTGGAGCCACAGCTTTCCCAGTGAGGCTACCACATGTTCACACTCCGGATCTGTCTCACCCCAAGCCCCAAGCGCTGTGCCTAGGACGAGCCACATGTGACCCCAACATGCTCCGACACCAGCTGGTCACCCCTACGTGGGATGAGACCAAGCCTTAGTAAGAAAGCTGAGCTCATGTTTCCAAGAAGCAAAGAGAAAGGGAGACGTTTGCGCAGCACATTGTCATTGCCGGCGGTATTTTCCAGACTAACAGTAAACTTGGGTTGTTTACTGGATCCCAAACTTTCTTTGCATGTATACAGGAAAACAGATGCTTCCCACTCCCGGGCCCCATGCCCAAGCAGGCTCCCTCAGCAACATCATAGGCAGGGGACAAAAAACAGGGCAGCAGAGACATTGCTTCCTGCCTCTGACTGCTTTGAGCTGGTGATAGAGCATTATCTATCCCGCACACTTCTGTGGCCTCCTTGCCAGGGTATCAGGCGGGCTCACAGTGCATAGTTTGCTTTTCCTGCACTGTAGGAACAGCTGCTGCCTCCGCTCCCAAACAGGGAACAGAGGCTGGGGCTTGCAAGTGCTTTGGCTCAAACAGGGGGCATGGGGCAGGGATGAGAGAGCTGGGAAGCGAGCCACATCTCCCAGAGCCTGAGCAGGTGGGTGCCCCAACTATTAGGCTACCTTTCATCTTCCAGCATTAAAGGTCTGGCATGGTCCATCCACAACCTTGTCTTCAGTAAGCCTCAGGTGCAGCCCTCCAAATGATTCATTTATGCCAGAATAAATTAAATTTCAGGCTCTTACAATGAATTAAAGAGGCAAAGGAGAAATAGAGCATGAACTCCTGTGTCTGGACATATACTTAACCATCTGACTTCAGGATGGCCACTTATGTGTCTCTTGCCTCTTCTTCTGAAGCGGTGGTGCTGGTCCCTGCCTGTGCCAGGACTGTGATTTATTGTGCCTTTCTGTGGTCTGAAGAAGATCTTTCAGCTTTCTGCCTGAAGAAAGAGACACGGGCTGCTTGAGGACGTGATGCACTCACTGTTCCTCTCTCCTGTGACATTTCTTTATATAAGCAGCTGAATAGCAAAACATATCAGTGTTCATTACTAATTTTGTTATTTATAGTGAGCTGCCACAGATGGGGACTGCAGCACCATTCTATCTTTAGGGTGTAGTGCTTGCCTGTCCATACAGACAATTGGTAGTTAGCACAAGAACAAGTTGTTTATCTATTCTCAAACTTAAATAAATAGGAGACTCATTTATCCATCAAAATTCAACTGCCTCCCTTTGCCAGATCTCCAGGTTAACTGCTTAATGAATAGAGCTCATCGCTTCAGGCATTTAAGTAAAGACCGAAGTGTCTTTATAGGAAATGAAATATGCAATAAAAAATAACCAGTTATATACTGAACAAATAGCATTTAGATCACAAGAATCACAAGCACAAGACAAGATGAAGGTCACAGGGATGCCAAGCAGAGGTGTAGAAATGGACCAACCAGTACATAGGGGAGATGTGGTGCATATATCTTACTTAGTCCTGACATGTGTACTTCCTACCAGTATAGCCACCCAGCTCTGAGCCCATCACTCCAAGTGAATCCTTGCATGACCATGAAGCTGGAGAAGAAAAGGCAGAGAGGGCACTTGCGGTTCTTCAAGAAAAATCCCACATGTGTTCTAAGATGACCTTGTATGCCTTGGGTGGCAGGACCCTGCCCAATGGAAACACCACACAAGCCAGGGAGAACATAGTACTTTTCCTTTTTTCTATTTTTATTGCTGATTCCAACCCTTCTTTGTTTTCTTTTATTCACTGTACCGACCCCTGAAGACAGAGAAGAACAGGCTTTATGAATAGATGGACTTTGTGAGTTGCACCTAAGGGTTGGCCCCACTTCCTTCTCTCCTTGTCCCCCCACCCTCCCTGCTGATGGGAGGGGTACCCTCACTATTAAGGCCAAAGCAGTCCCTGTGGAAAAGAACAAACAACCTTTGTCTTTCTCACCATTCAGTTGTTTTCAGCATCTGAAAGTGTTCACTTACCCAAGCTTGCAAGTGCAACTGTGTTTTACAAGCATGTGAGTGTACATACATCCATATGTACAGGGTGGGAAAACTGCTATCACACAGCAGAAGTGGGTCAGATCTGAGGAATTCTGCCAGGCCTCCATTTTCAATCATATGGGACCCAGTAAAGAGCTATTTGCTGACTGCCCTGCCATCCAGACAAACTTTATTTGGCCTTCTTATTATCTGGTTTACAGCATCCAGGAAGGGGATAAAAGCTACTAAATAAAAGAAAATTATTCCAAATACAGTGGCTGGAAAAAAAAAAAAACTAATGAAAAGGTCCTTCTTTTGTCTTTCAGCTCACAACTCCAAATTTTCCTGTAGTGGTCAAGCTAGGACACGCTCATGCTGGAATGGGGAAGGTAAGTAAAAGAAAAAATATATATATCTCTGGAAACAGATATATATGTGGCACGGCATTCCTGTGATTACACATGGCGTGTGACCAGCCAGCAAAGGGGTTAAACCTCCCCACAACCTATCTGGGTCGCACTGGCTGTTCCTGTGGGAGAAAAGGCCTTTTTCCGCTGTCACGCACTTGGAGACAGGCAGTGGTATTGGGTTGGAGGCTGTCTGGGATGCGGGAAGGGGGGCTGATGAAGCATGGGGGAAAAGCTGGCTGGGCTGAAGTCATTAGGCTTGTCTTTTATACATTTTCTCCTCTCCTGAAAGTGGTAGTGTTGTTTATTCAAGCACCTGTAAAGTGCAGCTACACCCCGTAGCACTCACAATGAGGAGCTGTGGCGCTGGGCTTCTGGAGTGCATTATGATGACCTTATTCAAAAAACGGGAGCCCTTCAGTTATTTTTTTCCTCCTTGCAAGGAAGAACAAGACCTTACAAAGCAGAGTGGCTGGTTGCCTGCCAAAGAATCCTGAAAAACAGTTCACTACCCAGAAGGACCTGTTTGTTTTTCCCAGGCTCTCTGGGATCTTTATTCCCCCAGTGAATTAGCAGCCCCTGTTTCTTGGGGTGACTGGGCTCCCCTTTCAGTGAGGCATCACCAGCACATTCCTGCTGCACTTGATCCTCCTCTTTCTTGCATATATCATTTCAAAAGGCATCCCCTATCTGTCTGAAAATTGACTTGCTCAGAAGTACAAAATTCTGAGGTATCATCTCTGAATCCAATTGAGTGGTACATGAACTTCATAACTGATACGCCTGTCATACTGCCTCCCTAGAGCAGAAGGACCTTCTCCTGGCCTCACACTTTGCCTGAAAAATATATATAGTTACACCAAATTTAAACTTGGTACAGTTTGTTTGCTTGTGCTCTGGAAACAGAAGCCCTTTCTGGCTTGCTGGATTGCACATGGAAGATCTAATAATCTTTCTTGCTTTGGTTGCAATGTTCCCCTGTCTGGATGGTAGCTGCTGGAGAGGAAGTGGGCACAGATCCCCATGCCAGTGGTGGAGTTGGCTTTCAGCACCAAGGAACAAGCATATAAATAAGCAGGAAATATTGGTTAATATATTGGTGCTGCCTATGTTAAGCAGGCAGAGGTGTTATTGAATTAGAGTGCATGCAGACAGCCTAGAGGTGCTTATAGAAAGCCACTAACTTGTTCCTAGGAAGGATTTCATTAGCAAAAACCAACCGGGACAAACCAGGACGAAAACCTCTCCCCTGAGACCCTGCAAGCCCGCATGTCTCTGACTGCTCTGCCATTTCACCTGTAATGCAGGGAGGGCTTCATGTGTCTCATGCACCAAGGACCCTTAGCGGCTACAGAAATGAGGGTAGAATCAGAGAAAAGTACTCCCATCTTAACAGCATTTCCAGACAAAACTCTCAGCAGAACATTTAGCTATTGTCTTCTGCACCACACACCAGATCTTCTTCCTCCTCTTACTTTCCCTCCCATTTTATTCTTTATTATATTGATTTTTGCTGTCACAAGTTACAGAGGAAGAGAGTTTCTATTCAGGCTCCTGGCACAATTGTACTCAGCGGTACAAGGAGGGTTATGTAGGAAGTCGTTCCAGATAAAGATAGGCTAACAGCCAGCATCTTAGAAGAAAGAATTGGTCTGAGGCCAAGTTTACTTTAGTCCATTATGAAATTAGTGACTGCTAGCAAAGCCTGATTTGGGCACAGAGTTTTAACACTGCCCTGTTCAGTAGATGGGGAAGGTACAGGAAGCAAGGGTTGTTGACTTTATGGTTTTAGTTTGGGCCCTTCTCCAGCCACAAGCAGCCTGAAGGAAAGTTGAGACTGATTAAATTTTCTTGCTTCAGTCTCACTGCATTTCATTGCACATAGCAAAAAGAGAAGAGAAAAATAAAATAAAATAAAGAATAAATCAGTTGATTTAAAACACAAGTAACAAGAATTTGTTTCATGCTTTTTTGAAACAGTGGGGTTCAAGCCCAAGTGGGGCTGACAAAAGAAACCACAGAAAATATCAAAAGAAATACAGAGAAGCAGAATTATGGGTATACTAGGAAAGTAACACCTACAGGTAAAAAAAAAATCAAACCTAGAATAAAGTAATGCAGAAGAGGGAAGCTTCCAGGAGACATTATTGTGTTTTTAACCATCATAATGCAAAAGCAATAACCAGTGAGATTACAGAGACCTAAATGATTTCCTTGCACTGGTCTTCAGAAGTAGAGACAATAGCAGGAAATAGGTCTTTAGGTCTTTAATATAAAGGTCTTTATAGACTTTAGCTATAAAATATACATAATATGAAAAAAAAGAGGTATGCTTTTGGTTTGATGAGTGCAACAAAGTAAATGTTAATAAAGCACCTGCATCAGGTCATGTTTTGCATTAAAGCAGTGACTGGAGAAACAAAGGATAAAATAACCAATATATTAGCCAAAATACACATGTGAGTATTAAAATAGTACTTACTGCAACAAATGAGGCCAAGATAGCGAGCCATGTATTCGTACCTGTAATTGGTGCTTCAGAGGACGTGAGCATTCAGGTTACAATGTTATTATCAACAGAAATTGTCAAGGAAGTACTTACATTTCTTTCATTATTAATGATAAAATCACATGTAATGGAAGGCACCAATGCTTAGAAGAATGAGCAAAGATGGGAAGTCCAGGCACTGCTATTCTTTATTTGTCTGAGGCAGTGGCCAGGAGCCAGAAAAATTCTGGATGCAGAAAATACCTCTTCCCCAAAGAGCTCCACCATCTGCTTGCAGGGAGATTTGTGTCATTTCACAGTTTTCTTCAGTTTCTGTGTTACAGACCAGAGGAATTACAATGATTACCTGATACTTATTGCTAATTCATGTTCATAAGGTTCTTGGCAGTGTAAGTGCTGAGTGTTTATTATTTTGCAATAATTGCTAGAAGGAGCATAATTATAATAGACTTTCATTTTCACATATTGTTTGTTTTGACATAATTTTCACAGAATTCACTCACCACATTTTTTAATCATAGTGCTGAACAAAGAATCCTCAAAGCTAAAATGAAAAATAACCACATGAGGACTTGTACAAAATAGGCTCTATTGACTGCCTTCCCCTTAAGGGTGGGTCATCACAACTGTCTTTAGCTTGGGAGAGGAACAGCTAGTATTCAAGATGAGAACCAAAAGGGATAGCCGTATACCCTTTGTGAAAGAAATGCTCTTGCCAACTGATGTGTGCGTGTGAGGTGCACATGGAGATGGAGAAAACAAATTTGCAATAAAAGGCATCTTTTGAAATTCCCATTGAGAAATGCAGAAACAACAGCCTCTCTATTGACTTGAACAGAGACACCAGTAATAGCCTTCACCCAGGAACAGACAATCTTCTAATCTAAAAACAGAACATATGCCCCTCAGCCCCTCCCATGATCATTGTTATCCTTCTTCCAAAATGTGGAGTCACTTCATATTTCACTGGCACCAGAAGATCATAACAAGTGCTCTCTGTGCTGCTGGCCCTGTGCAGTATCGATACAAATAAAATATCTGTAGAAATACTGCTTAGACAACTGTTCACAATGGAGTCAGCAGAGAAGGACCTTTCTCATGTTGTACTTAAGTTGCCCAGACTCATAGGCTCAACAGTACTCAAGGACTCTTCCAGGGAAACCGTGGATGGACACTGAGAGGAGATGTCTTTCCTTGTGCAGAACAGAACTGTTGTTTACCCAGCAGTTCCTTAGAGGTCAAGGCATTTTTAAGCATTGTGCAGTTTGAACCTACCTACCCCAGGAGTGACTGGGCGTCTCTTTTGAATAGAGAGAGCACTGCAGTGAGAAAGGAATAACACTTCTTCCTGACTCCGGATCTCATAATGCCAGAGCCCATGGAAAAGAATAAAGCTCTGAGTGTGTCAGTATTTGCCATTTGTGTGCTAACATGACCCTAAAGTGCCCTAGGAACAGAGCCCAGTACTGCAAATTCACTCAAAGAGCCTCTTCACCTCTTTCTGATCAGATCATGAGAAGGAAACAACTGTGATATCTACAAAGAGAGGGAAACCACTATCTGTTCACGTGACTTTACATGTATTTATATCCATTTTACACATATATGTATATTTTGCTACTCCTACTTTATTTTTAGACCTCTCTAATTAGGCCAGTTTAAGAGTCACCTCCTGTCCCGTCCTGCCCCATAATTATGAAAACACTTTCCCAGTACAAATCCTGGCTCCGATGAATTTATTACATTGTAGAAGAAAAACTTGTTGTTCATAATAATATGGTCAGAGTTATTTTCTCTCTTACTGGATGGGAAAGACTTCTCTGCTTCTTTTTTTCCCTGGTATAAATATAGTACAAACTAAACAGAGCCACTCTGTAATGTAAAAATACTGCAAGGTTTTTATCAGGAAGGACAGCTCGTCACCTTGTCTCTCTCGGGACTGGAAATAGAATGTTCCAAAAGTGAGAGCTTTGAAAATCCAGTGTGCTAAAGAGGAAAGGAAGGGGAAAGGGCTGCCTCAGTTTGTCAAGGAACAAATATTTTCTTTTAGAGAAGACAAATAATGACTTGACATGTAACATTCATTCACAACAGAGCAGCCCAACAGTGCATTCCCACTGACTCATGAGTGAGGATGTTCCAAAAGTCTTGAAAATAGCAAAAACATCCCCATTTCTTGCACATCAGTCTGAAAGCTTTTGCTGGACACAGGAAACGGCGGCTGACCCAGGGCACCAAGGACCAAAGTGGCCAAGACCCGGGCTCTGTATTAGGATGGTTCAATGCATTAAAGGCAGCATCTGGGGAACTTCAGTGAGAGGATAATAAGGAAATGCAGACCCCATTGTGACTTTACTATTTTGGCGTGGGTCACAGTTAGGCCTCAACTGATTGTGTGTCAGTTGGATCGGATATTTTCTGAGAAGTGGAGTATAATTTGGGGTAGAGGAAAGAAGAGATTCAGGAAACGGTCTGTACAGATCTGTTCCTGAAGACCCACTATCCTAAGATGGGCAAGGTCCCTAAAGACAGGCTGAGAGCAGGTCGAGATGGACAAAAAATCACAAGCTTTGTGTGGCTGCACCTGTTCCTCTGGAGGAAAACACTCAGACCATGCATTTTCACAAGCCCACCAAGACTCAGTTAAACACCACATTGCCAAGTCAGCCTTGGACACTCACCTTCCAGCTGAACCTGGCTCTAACCTCAGTTTGGACACAGAAAGTGCTTCTGCAAGTTATCTCCAAAGTGATGTGCGTTTAGCCTGTAGGACAGAGTTAACCTCAAAGGCAGAGTTCAGACTGGATGACGCTCAAGAAAGGCAAGGCTAGGGCAGCCCTAGCAGACTAAGATAATTATGGCACTTTGGCTAACCAATTATTTTTACATGTGGCCACATAATGAAAGCAAAAGGGGACTGCGAAGCAATACCTTGCAGTTTTAGGGCTATAGATGAGGGAGGAGTGCTATAGCCCTGGGACCCTGGTATCCAGGAACATCTGAGATGTACAACAGGCAGCAGATTAGGGAACTGTGAGACAGAGGAAACAGAAGTTTCTACCCAGACAGATCCCACACTGAAGGAATCTGTGCTCGCACAGATGTCAGGTGTGGCTCAGACTGCCCAGGAAATTGTCACAGTGCGGTTTTAACACTGCCAGAACCCATCCAAAATCCTGCCTTGCAAGGCCTCAAAACAATGTCTGCTGGGGCAGAATGTTTCTTCCTGACCTGCCCCTTGGACTGCTCTCCAGCCAAGGGCAGAAAGGTCAGTGCTTATTGGGCAGGCTGAGGACGCAAACAGGTACCAGATGCAGGTCATGCAATATCAGCATCTGAGATGCCACCACGGGGCAAAGCGATGGTTACATCTGTATGAGCATGTCCCCAGCCATCCAGCCAGACTCCCCTTTGCAACAGGGAGCATGCTAGGGCATCACTGGTGCTGGGGTTAGACAAGAGCGCCAGAAGGAAAGCAGGAACTATCCCAGGGAGCTCTCTTACTCAGAAAAGGCATTTGTCAACACACTGGCCCAAACCCTTCTTAACAGGTCACTAAAACACTACAGCAAACAGCAACTTACGGCTTCAGAATGAGTCTATTGCTGCTCAAACAGCCAGCACAGCTAAGTAAACAGGCTGCCAGGGCAGGGGCTGTGTTTGTACTCACTGTTTGCACTCCTCTATGCAGTTAATGGGATATAGCATTTGTCCTAAGACGGTTGCAAAATAAAACAGAGAGAGAGGGGGAAATGGCTTCCTGTTGGTTTCTTTCCAGCTTCTTTTATCAGTTTCTTGTACTGGCCAACCTGTCATTTCAGAAGACAAATTTGTCTCTTGTTAGGTAAATTGGTAACTTTGCTCTGGAATTATTTTTAATAGTCCCTTCTTAAATAATGCCCTCTGGTGTCACACTACATCCACCCTGGCTTTAGTTATGTCTGGGATTTTTTCTTCTGTTAGAAGAATGGATATGTTATTGACAACTAAAAGGTTTACAAGGCAGGAGGAAATTAATTATACAAAATTTAAAAGTAGAAAGCTAATAAAATGGTCAACTCGATAGATAAGGCAGGAAAATAAATCTAATTTGACTGTAACTTGAGTGCTTCCTGTTTCTGAAGTAATAATTGTACCCTGGGATAAACCAGCATTAACCCAGAACACGGCTGTTATTTTGTCAAATTTGGCTGGCTCTAACAATTAACAAATGGTGGCTCAGATTTCAGCTTTGGTGTGGTGATTATTTTGATGCCTGGTGGGAAATAAGGCTGTGATCTCTTAAAAGGGGACTTCTGTGAGTTGCTTTCTCTGAAAAGTCCATGGGAAGTGCTCTGGCACAGGCCAGGGAAGATGCCAGAGCTGTTTCCTGAGGGCTGTGCGGTGGTGTTGCACTGTGACAGTCATCTTCTTTATTTTTCGTTTCTTACTTTGTGTCCTTGGTGAGTCCTCCCTCTTTATTAACCCAGCCAAAAGTCCTCAGGGACATTAGAGCGAACACTTTCAATTGCTTTCCTTCTCTCCCCATGGGGAAGGGGTGGTGGAGAGGAGGAAGAAATGGACTCTTCCTTTCCATAGCATGCTGTATTTTTGAGGAAAAATCACATTTAACAAGATGAGCTCCTTTCTAGTGATATCAATATGGTCTAATTCCAGTCTTGAGGGGGAAGCTGCATCCTTTCCTCTGCTCTGGGACTAATGTTCCTGAGCTGAGGATGCAAACATTTCAGTTTGGGCCCAAAGACATCTGTTGCACGAGCACAGCACCTTGTTTCAAATCCCACAAACGTCCTTGTTCCAAGTAGGTCATTATATAATGGCTTTTGTATTTTCTGACTCCCAGGAGGGTCCGGGAGAATGTGTTGTAACACCGTGTCAGTGTCGCCTGCCCTTGCAGTCCCTCCTGCGATCATCTCATCTGGGTGGGACTGTCTTGCCTGATGTCATTCAGCCCAGGGCAGCTCTTATCAGTGCAACAAAAAAACCCAGCTCCAACACAGCCTGCATTGTTCCCTCTGGTATTTTGCAAGTCCGGGCTCTGGGTTCCCTCTCCCGTTCTCCCTGCTGCCTGCAGGGCATTCCTATCACCTCACCCTGCCCTGCACATCCCCACTCAGACAGAGAGGGAAACAACACAGCCTAGAGCAAGGCTGCTCCACTTGGATGCCGTGTAATGGTTGCCTTGCATATCCCCTTTGTGTTTATTATTTCCTTTTTTTTCCTTTTGGTACCCTCCCTTCCCACAGATGACTCTCATCTCCATCTGCTCCTTTCCTCAGCAGTTCCTGGAGAGTGAGAGCACAGCCCTCACCACAGCAAAAGGGAGAAGGACTAGGGGTATTTGGTGGTCAGCAACAGGAGAAGCAGAGAGAGTTCTTTTTCCTATTCAGGCATCTAGAAATGATCATGGGTAAAACTGGTTGCACTTTTCACCTTCCCCACAACTGTTCCATTTTTGAGAGCTTTTCTGCAACAGGATGTGGCTGAATCTTTGGCCTATGCGTAAGCTGGCACTTACACAAAACCATCTAAACAGAGTAAAACAGGTTAGCAACAAGCTTGTCCTCTGTTCCCTAGCGAAGATGGCTCCCACCCTCCCATGGCTGAAGGCAGATACGTAAAACCACTTGTTTGTTCTTTGCAAAGAAACACCAAATACCATTGCATGTGCTTCCTTCAGCTGGCTCCACACAGTCTGGCATCACCCTCCTTTAACACACAGTGATGCAACTGGGAAACTCTTCTGGAGAAGAGACCGATGTATTGTCACCAGCCAATGCACACTTAGCAAAGCAGGGTTGCAATCCCCAACTGTGGTCTCAAAGCACTACCAAAATACAAAGTGAGGGTGATAACGTAAAGAAAGTCACTCAGTTGTTCATCCTTTTCATAAAGTCTTGGTCTTTTTTCCACTGATTAATCCACCCTTCCTGCATATATCCAGCCCTAAGGAACAAGACTTGTACAGGTTTCTCTGATGCACCAAATAAGTGTTTGCCAATACGCTAAAGGCCATGGTTAAAGGTATGAGTGAGGTGAAGTTGTCCACTATGTTCATGTTACCAGCTTGTTCAGTTTTGCTTCCCAAATCCATGAGCTTTTGTAGAGATTTGATTATATCATTAGAACTTCGAATGTTTTGGTCCTTCCTCATTCCATTTTTTTTTTTAAATAAGATACAGAGCATTTCCCATAACTGGATACAGATCTGTGAAAAGACATCTTCTCAGAAAAACTGTAGCTCATAAGTCAACTGCTCTTTCGTTTCCAAGTGCGACTCAAGTCTAACACCCAACCAGCTGTCCTACCCACATGCCCATTGCCTCACACTCACACCAATCTCCCCAAGAGTCACGAACTCCCCCAGAGACATCCTTTTCCTTCAGAGCTTGTGTCCAGTCTAGAGACCTGCACCACTCCTCAGAGCAAGTCTGGAAGGGGGGGTAATGTGAAATGCCAGGGAACTGAAGCCTAGAGGTGGCAGACAACCAGCTCTCATGTTGATTTCCTGTGACTTGTTTGCATTTCCTGACCACCCAAAATACAGTGTTGTCATCCATCTCAACATGGGAAATAGAAGTTCCAAAGTTTGAATGAAGTAATGCCTCTTAAGAGATTGAATATTTTTCTGAAGCATCCTGAAAGCAAAGAGCATTAGCAAGAGCCATTTGGGCAGAGGTCTAGCTGCCTCTCTGGTGCCAGGTTTACCAGGGCTGGTGCATGAGGAAGGAGAATGGGATGGATTTGCTCTGGGTTGGTTTGCTCTGGGGAATTTCTCTCTTTAAATCACACAAGCCCTGCTCTGTCCTCAGCTGTGTCTATGTGGGGTTTAACTGACACTGTGCTATTCAGGTGCAGAGATGACTTCTGCTCACAAAGTATTCATGTTCTTTTTGTTCTTGTCTCTTTTTCACTGGATTTTGATAATCAAGATCAAAGTTGAGAACCAGCATGACTTCCGGGACATGGCCAGCATAGTAGCCATGGCAAAAACCTATGCCACCACCGAGCCATTCATTGACTCCAAATACGACATCCGAATCCAGAAAATTGGCAGCAACTACAAGGCTTACATGTGAGTGCACGGTATGCCGGAGTGAGACGGGGAGGAAACAGTGGTGTGGATGTGATTGAGTCAGTGTCTGCTCTAGGCAGCAGTAGGTAGCTGACTTAATTTCCTTGAAGAATAACCCTGCTATTCTCCTCCCACCCCTGAACCCAGATCCCTCATCCACCAAACATCTTCTCCATTAGTTACTGTCAGGTCATTGTTTCTGGAATGTAAGTCTCTGTCTGTCTGTTTCTGAGATTCAGTAAGTTCCCACTATAATAACTGTGCTCTGCCATCACCTCTCCATCCTGCTGTTGAAGGGCTCATCTTTCCCAGCAAAACCCTCCAGCTCCAAGTACCCTCTAGTGGGAACTGAACCCACCCCCTTTCCACCTGGGGGAAAAAATAAAAAAGATTGAGCCAGCTGCAACTCCTGGAGTCCTACAGTGTCCCAGGCCATAGCAGCAGCCCATCCGTCAGCCCACAGCAGCACCCTATCCTCTCCCCAGCTGGAGATCACAGCACCACAGTCACGCGAGGAGCACAGAGCACCGGGTATGAACGGCCTCAGCCAGGGCAGCACGCAGGGTTTCTGTGGGCATTTTGCGTGTGCACTCCTTGACACATACAAAGGAGGGAGAGGAGGTGAGACATTTCTGTGGGTGCCTCAAAGCTCCTCCCTGCCCTGTGGGGTAGTGAGAGAGGTGGCATGACAGCAGTTTTCAACACTGGTATGTTTAAAAGTTAAAAAGCATTCAGCCAAACTTCAGTAGTCACCACACTCAATTAAAGATGTAACCACATGAGTCAGTAATACACCTGTTTCTTCTTACTACAAACCAGTAAATGAAAAAAGCCACACAGCACATCTTCTCCAGAAGCTCCTTATCCAGCCACAGAATTCTGGACAAGCAGTCAGCTCCAGCAGTACGTTCTTCCCCAGATAAACTGCATATGTTACCTAACACCCACAACACTGTGACTTTTGGGTCCATGTTTACAAACCTCCAGGCCATAGTTCTGCTGAAACATAGTTAAACAAGATAATCAAATGTACACAATCGCGTATGTTTCAGCTATAACTGCCTTAAATTCCCAGCTGGATTCCTAGCACAGAGATGTTTAAGAAAACTAGATAATGACTGAGTCACATTCTTCATGGGAAGGAAGGACGTGTGGGACACTTGCCTACTTCATGTGATCTCAATGAGAGAAAATTTATTTTTAATTGAATCAGGTCAACAATAGCACAGTTGCTTAATATTACATTAACATCTCAGAGAGTCTGACTCAAACTGGCCAAAGGAAAGAAGGTTTAAAATATCAATTAAAATTCCTTATTCCTGCCAACACACCCAGCCTTGGCTCCAGAGCCTGCTCCCCAACTGCCCCTAACTGAAACAAAGGCCAAGTTAGCCTGACCATATTCTCTTCTCTCTTATTATTCGCACTCACCGTGTGCTCATCCAGACCAGAGATCAGAAATAATACCAGATGACTGAGGAAAGAAAGCAGTCACACTAAGACCTAATCCCACTTGGGAGTATAGCTGCACAAACAATTGTTTGCTAAAGGAAAAACGTATTCATATGAAAACAGTCATGAACAGAGAACACCTTAATGAGAAATGAAGCTCATTAGCAAAGAAAGCAAACAGCAAGATTCACCCAGTAACTTGCTAACCCAGGAGACTGACTTAGATTGAGAGAGCCATTTATGGATCTGATCTTGGAAGAGTGGTATAGTCAGTCCCACCAGGGACTGTTCCTTCCTCCCCAGCATTAGACAAAATGGGTTATTTCTGTGGTGTAAATAGGTCCATACTATGTCCAAGGACAGAGGTAGAAGCACCCAAAATATCAGAACTCTCACTGCTGTCCCAAATAGGAGACTCAAAACCATTAGTCATGCTAGCAAATCTCAGCCTTAAAGGCAATTCCAGCATCTGCAGTAGCGTCATACTAAGTGACTTGCTTTGATCTGTGAGCCATGGAATCTATCCAGTAATTTTATACCTTCACCCACACATATAGACTTTAAAAGCCGCTTTTCTTCTGAGAAAAGACTGCACTGAAATTCGGCAGAATATGTTTACTTTGCACCAAGCATCTGCCAGAGGGAGGATGCTGCAGGGTGAGTCATGCATTCCTCCCTGCCCCAGATGTTCAATGCACTTCCTTCCAGCCCATGACCCAAGGCTTCAGTTCGGTTTCACACTGGCTTCAGTGCAGTGACTCCAGCTTTACACTGCTAACAAACTCCTACTTAGCCCGTGCCTTGCGCCAGTCTGAAAATAGCAGATAAGGAGCATATGATACCTAAAATGCCTAAAATTCCACCAAGTGTATTTGACTGCCGTTGTAATACTGGTGAAGAGAAAACATGAAAACAGCTCATGTTACAGGGGAAATTGGGGCAGAAATCATGCTTCCACTCTCACCCCAACTGGAGGCAAACAGGGATCATTTCCAGTTAAGACTCATGCAATGTTGTTCACTTTGAATTAAGCTGGAAGCTACTGACTTACAGGCATGGGATATTCTTGCCACCAGGTCTTAGTAAGAGGGTAATACCCTTCCTTTGTAGTTTCATTAGTGGGATTTCTGACCTTGTCACCTCCAGTGCAGTTCAATGTGCTCCGTAGGGGTCACCACATCAACTCTGTCTAAACTAGAGCTACTTTTAGACAGAAGTGGCCCAGGTTAGAGATGGTGAGTATAGGGCGCCAAGAGCTCTTGATCTGCTCGTTTATCCACTTATACTAAACAATGCTGAAGGTGGTGTGGTCACAAATCTGTTTAAGCAACTGATCTCTAGAAGCCTGGGGTTCCTTCTTTTAGCATACTGACTGTACACTATGTGGCCCCCTGATGCTTAGGATGGTTGGAAGCACTTCGACTTTCAGTCCCTAAGGGAAATGGGGTTTGAGGCAGAACATCCTTAGGAAAATTTTTTGTCTTCAGTTTCCTTTTTCACTTCATACAATACAAAAAACAAAATTGAAAAGAAGCTGTGTGAGGAGCAGTTGGGGTCACTTGGTCTCTTTAGCTTGGAGAACAGGAGACTGAGGGGCGACCTTATCGCAGTGTACAGCTTCCTCACAAGGAGAAGAGGAGGGGCAGGCACTGATCTCTTCTCCCTGGTGACCAGTGACATGACCCAAAGGAATGGCCTAAAGTTGTGTCAGGGGAGGTTTAGGTTGGATATTAGAAAAAGTTCTTCACCCAGAGGGTGGTTGGGCACTGGAGCAGGCTCCCCAGGGAAGCAGTCACAGCACCAGCCTGCCAGAGTTCAACAAGCATTTGGACAATGCTCTTAGCCACATGGGGTGACCCTTGGGGATGGTGCTGTGCAGGGCCAGAAGTTGGGCTCGATGATCCTTTCGAGTCCCTTCCAACTGAGAATATGCAGTGATTCTGGGATCCTGTAAGTTTGGGGGCACAGTTGACACCAGAACTGCTCAGACATGCTTGGAAGGGAGTGATCTTGACAGAGGTTGTGGTTTGGGGTTTGGTGTCTGATCCAGTGGGCTTCAAATAAAACTCTTCAGTTTTGAAATTCCCTAACAGGAAAGTTAGGAATACAGCAGAAAGATATATTTTAAATCTTATGCCCAAAATTGCTTCAAGATGGATAGGCATAAACAAGTCCAACAAATCAGCCCAATGGCTTGAGCAGAGTTCTTATTTTGGGAGCTTTCCCATGTCAAATTTCCTTGTAAAACTGTCAACCTGTGGTTTCATTTTCTTAGAGACAACACAGCTACTTACATTTGGTATGCCAGGTACATTTCCTAAACACCAGTGTCAAATCATCTTGCCACTAATGAGACTCCAGGAGTTCCCACCAGTGCTAATGGGATTTTGGATGTCCTCTGCCACTGCAGGGCAATTTTCTGTTAAAAATAAATGTTAGCAAAGAGTGGTTATTCCCATTGCAGAACTGAAAAACAGAATCCTAAGAATCCCATATCAAAAGAGAAAGAAAGGCTGAGGATTGAACACTGACCTTGCAGGCCATCAAAGGGCTAATGACAGTCCAGGCTTGAGGAGGAATCCCTTCTTTTGCTTAGAAAGCAGGGCAGCAAAATAGATGTTGGGTGAAGGCAACAGACCCAAAAGTCAACTATACGGAAACAGTTATTCGACACAGTAATCATGCTCCTTTGGCCCCCCACTCCACTTCTTTTAACATGGTTACAAAGACAATTTAAATTTCACAGCAACTATACGTACCAGTTAGAGGAGAATTGGAAAAAGCACTCCAGGGTGCTTTACTCACAAGAGTAAAGGGGAACCTTAGGTAGTCTGCTATAATGATCCAAGTTTATAGTCTAGCAGGACATCAGTATTACCACTGCTGAACATAGTTTTGCAAATTTAGTGTCTTTTGCACATGAAGGTGAAAATGTGACAGAACTGACAGCAAGGGCTCCCACAACCTCATACTGAAGTGTTGGATTACACCTCATACTCCCCTCATAAATCTCTACCTAAATCTTCTTCAGGATGGAGTCTCCCTGGATGTATCCTGTCAGCTTGTTGACTTGTCCTAGCTTGTACACTATGGAAGGGTTATCTGGAGTGTTGTCAGAGCAGGCTTTCCAAAGTCTGCCTTGGGCCTTAGGTCAAGAAAAATTTTCACCCCTGATGGATGATGGTGAAACCCAGAATTTTCCAGCAACAGTACCTTTTTTGGAAATTAACTATCAGTTGCAGCTAATGAAACTCCAACGATTTTGAAATAAGAAATTCTCTAAGTCCAAACACAGTGAGCCACCGACAGGTCAATGAAAAGTCAGTGAAAAGACATAATGATAATATATCCACCACTGAAATCAAATTGAAGTGGACCCAGAAGTTCAATTGAAATCAAATTTAAGTAGATTCAGAATGTCAGAGCTGATATTTTGTGACGCTGCTCAGCAAATATTTGCCTGGAGAGCTTCTGTTCTGTGGATGGAGGATGCTACCCATTGCAGAACACAAGGGTGATTATTCTAGAGATCTGTTACACACATTTCAGCTCCCCTAGGTCTGATGTATAAAGAAAGAAAGTACTCACAGAGCCTGATGTGTGCTCAAGATTCCTTGGAGGTTTCTCTGTCTAAATCCTCAGTCAGTTTTTCATGAGTCTGAACAACATATCCTGTATGCAGTGTTGTTCAGGAAGGATTTGGAAAGGCTTCTGGGAGGAAGAATCTCACCTCATCCCCTCCTGTACAAGCACAGAGTCAAGAATGAGGACTACAGTATGCGGGAGGATGGGTCAGGAGTCTATTTTCATGTTCAGGTTATGTTTTTGGTTTGTTTTCCTAGGAGGACTTCCATCTCTGGAAACTGGAAGGCAAACACAGGTTCTGCGATGCTAGAACAGATTGCAATGACAGAGAGGTAAGGAAGAGTGTTTCAAGACAGCATTAGCTATTCTTGGGTTAGAAGGGAGGAGTTGTATTTCCGACTTTGGTTAATTGAGAGAACTGGTAAGTGAGGTCTCCTGGGAGGCTGAATAAAGAGTTTGAAAGACCAAGTGTTTTCTTAAAAAAATACTAAGGACACAAAGGCAAAGTGTCCTGTTCTGAAGAACAGACTGAAAGTACAGCTAGAAACCAACATTGCTAAATCATTAGATCTTTAGTGAATGTAACCACAGGAAACAAGACCAGCATGCTAGGTCAAGCAGACCAATACAAACATGTAGGGATAAAATCAGAAAGGTCAAAGCACAAAACACAAAGTAACATGAAGTTATTCTAAGTACATTGCTAATGAGAGGCAGACACAGAAAAGTGTTTTTCTTCTGCTTAACAGGGGAAAAAAACTGTCAGCTGAAGTGCTGAAAGCACTTTTCTGCTTTAGTCTCACAAAAGTGGTCACTGTCTTAGCTAAGGTCTTCTCACTGAACAGAGCAGAAAGAATTCCCTCATGCATCTCACAGACTAAAATTTGCAGATGCTACTTCCATGTATTCAAATCACTGTGATATTTGCTAATATTGCAACTGCCTGACACTGGGGACTCACGGTAACATGCTTTGCTGTAACTCCTACTCTGCAGAACTAACGCTTGCTCTCGCCACTATTCTCCATCCCACCTAAATAGATTATTCATAGATTTATAGACTCCACAGATTACATGTAGGTATTCATCCCTAGAGAATTTAAGATTTTTTCAGATTATACCTCCAGTTTGTCAGGTTCATGATTAATTCTGACTGTCCAGTTTTGGGCACCACATTTGAAGAGAAATAGCAAGGAGCTGGAGACAGTCCAAAGGACAATAAAAGGAAAGTTCGGAGAAAGCCTAATGAACTGTTGAGAAAAAAATGCAACAATTCTATGTAGTTCTATGTAGTTTTCCACCTTCTTCAGTTAGTAGACCACTGATATTTTTCCAGTAGAGGTGTAGACTAAAGCACAGTGAATCTCTGCCTGCAGTGCAGAGGTTCACTCTCCTTCATTAGCTGTTACAGATCTGGAAGAAGTTGCCCACCAGTTGAACACCACTTCATCCTAAAGATGAAAGAAACAGAAGAGCATAGGATCTTTAAATATATGAAAGCCTGTTAATAGGCATTTCTCACTACTTACATTACAAGTATAATACTGTAAGAAATAAATTATAGCAGAAAAGGTTCCTATGAACATTTCCTATATTTTCTTACAGTAAGGATAGCATAGGACAGAAATCAATTCTCCGAAAGAGATGGCAAATCTCTGTCCTCTTTCAGACCAGATTAAAGAAATGTCTCCTCTTTGGAACATGAGAGTTGTGCAGGCAATCATCTAAGGTCCCTTCTGCATTTTCAGTTCTGTGAAACAGGGAAGCCAAGCCCCAAATCAGATGCTGAAGGTGACTCTGCAAGACCCTAACAGTACTGTGGGGAGTGGACATGATGATGCATCCTGGCTGTTTATAACACAGCTGAAGCTAGAGAGACGAAGGATAGACATTACCTTGTTGCAGTGTTGTAGGACTAAAACCCAGATTCCTGCCAGCCTTCAACGCTGCATTTTGAAGGTTTGTTTTGTAGACATAGTACCACAATTAACCACTCTAGCCTTATCCAGCCATAAATGCAACAAACCCTGTTGAAATCTGTGAGTTGTCAGTGCATGAAACAAGGCAGGAATGTGCTCAAATGCTCTGATGAGTAGGAGCACCCTGAAGTACCTACTGTACTGAACGGTAGTACAAAGGATTGACATGTTCAGGTAATGCAGAAATGACAGTAAACCCCCTGAAAATGCAATACCTGGTGCATGTGCATAAATATGCTCTTCTTCCCCATAATACTCCTATTACACCCAGCAGCCCTGATGCTCCCAGTGCTCACCTATGGCCAACAAACTTTGAAGATGTGGTGTTATCAGAGTCTCTGGCATGAACAATTCCCTGAGCCTGGCTGCTGAACCCAGACACCTAGAGATGCTCCTCAGGAACACAGATGGTTCACACAATGGTGCCCCCAGATGCAGGGCCACAGAAGTGCATGAGGGAGGCTCTCTGTGCCTCCTGCCTGGCTTATGCAGTCCAGAGTTCTCCTCCTCCTTGTGCTACTGACTCCTCCTCATACACTGCCTTCCTTGGGGGTCCAGGGTGAACACTTGGTCTCCTCATTAGGGATAAAAGAGCACCAGTAGTCATATAAGTCATAATTTTTCTTCTTCCCAGAGACATTGTGTTCACACAAGTTGATCATTATATTGTCAAGCTATGGGGACTCTGGCTGGCTTCAAGGACGTAGATTTGTTCTTTAGCCAGAACAGCTCTTTCCCCAGTCCCTGTAGAGTCTGCAAAATGTCAGTGTTTTCATGAGACTGTGGCCTTCCCTGCTCTCTCTGCATCTTGTCATAGTCCTGCTTACAGATCTGCTGTTCTGAGATTATTATTTTTATTTAAATGGCCGGTACCACGGCACAGCTGCACAGGAAATAAAACCAGGCTGCCTCATTCCCTCCTCATTTGCACAGCGGGGGAATGTGGTCCCCCCATAATATGCCTCTTGTCATTCTCTCTCCTCCTCTGACACCAGGATAGCTAAGGGGGCACCAGCTCACATTCCCGTCCCAGGATGGCTAGGGAAAAGGGCTGCAGCCTGTAGGTCTCCCTCTAACAAATAGTGCCTGGTTCACGTGATGAGGCTGCCTGACTAGGAACAACACCCAAGGGATAGAAGGAGGCAGGAGACTGTAAAAGGATAAAATTGAAAGTAAATTGTAAAATGCAGGAGCCACTGCATTACAGATCAGAGAGGGGATGGCTACTCCTCACTAAACTCAACACTCATTTTCCGATCCTATTCCAGTCCTAATGTCCAGGACATCTTATCAGGAGAAAGCTGCCTGCATAATGGAGGGCTTTCAGGCGAAGCCAATACAAACGCTGAGGGGCCAACACTACTGGGAGATTAAATGAGCTAAATATTTATAGCTTGGCTGAATGACAACCAACTGGAGATCTGATGTAAATACCGAGGAGGGAAAGAAACATTTTAAGGTGGCTTTGAGGGCAGGATTGAATCAATCTGAAATGAAGGGAAACTTTAGGCAAGATTCTTTTTTTTACTCCATCTCCTACACGAGAGAGGGAGTCAAGGACCTAGCAAAGCATATGAAGGATGCCTTGTAATAAGGGCTCCCAAATCTCCTTGTGTTCCTATGGGCAGCGGGGTGGGTGGCTGGTTTTGGTGGACTACCCAAGGACAGCTAATCCTAGGCCATGCTCTTGTGGTTTCTGCAGGTACAGACTCTGGACAGATGCCTGTGCAGAAATGTTTGGAGGTCTTGATATCTGCGCTGTCAAAGCTGTCCACAGCAAAGATGGAAAAGACTATATCATTGAGGTGAGAGCATGGGCAATCTGAATGCGAGTCTACTCAGTATCTGCCAGCACTCTGCCTTGGTGTTCACATGCACCAACGTGCTCACTTACCCCTGCGTGCTCCTGCAGTCTCTGCTCCTCTGTGCCCACCTGTATCCTCAGGCCATGGCCCACTGATATGTAAGGAACTGATTCAGAGCCCCAGCCAAACTAGCAGATACACAGCAAGGTGTCAGGGTTGAAGTGCCTTCCTTTCTCAGTGTGGGCTGTGAAAGGAAATGGAGACACGAAGTGCTTGACCACCTCAGCTTTCCAGCAGATAATTCAGTTCATTAAAAACCTCAGTTTCTCTCTGAATGAACCTGTCTTTCTTCAGTCACTTTAAAGCAGACTTCCAAACAAAAATCCTAGCTGCATCTAAATTTAAAAGAAGGAAAATAAATGGTGAGAGTGTAGCAAAAAGTTCACAAGCAACAGGAGCAATGTGATTAAACAAAAAAAGAAAGGTGTATTTTCTAAAATCTTTTGCCCAGACAGCATTCACTACAGTAAGAGGCCATCAAGACAAAGTACCACAGAGTTACCATGGGCAATGTGTACTACAACATTCTGTCTTCAGGGCTGGACAGACTGTGGCTCTGAGAGCTAAAGTTCAGTATGCTCCTTGCCAGGCCAGGAGGGAGATATGGAAGTGGGGTAAAATAGCACACTCGGGTCATCCTAACAGGGCAGAGAAGGAAAAGCTGGCCAGAAAATTAAAGTAGAAACTGAAGAGATGCTGTGGAGGAGAGAATCCAGCAAGTAAGCAAGTGCCTCTGTCAGTATGTGACTCGAGGAGACATCTGACCTGCTGTAAACTCCACCAACACAGGCCAGCCGAGGAAGACAGCAGAGCCAGGCTACTGGCTTCATGCAGGGGTGCTGACACACTGGAAAGCTATGTGTGGGAGAGCAGTCCCACCCGCTGAGGCTTGGGATCCTGATGAGAACCACATGAGCCCTCCAGTGACTGCACATTCCTGCATTATGTATCTGTTCTCCCCAGGGAGGGGAGCAGTGACCTGTCAAAGGCCATGTGATAGAAGCGTGCTTCCAGCAAGCAAATGCTGGCAAGCCTCTGTCTTTTCCTGAATTGATGGGGCCAGGGCTAATGGGTCTGCTCCCGTATGCAATTCATCAGCACCTAGAGGAGCATCCCCCAGAGCAGACTGTTTCCCTGCTATGCACTTTCAAATCTCTATGCCCCTGCAGCTGGGAAAGGAAGAGCAAGAAAGCAGCCTTGCTAGAGACAACTGTAAGGACATTTGGATTGTGTCCACACATGGTTAGACGTGATATGTGGTTTTCATATCCCTGCATATATTCTTGCACATAAGCCTATGTGCGTGCACACACAGCTAGTTCTGGGCTTAAGGATTATATGCTTCTGTCTGGGTATGCCTCTGGGTTTTCACATCTGCCACTGTGTGTGACTGACTGGTGAAAAGCACGTCCTAACAGCCACCATCAGCTTGCACACAGAGAAATGCACGCTCACGCTCCTCTCTCGGTGACCATGATAAACAGCAATGCATCTAATATGACACAAATCAGAAGAAACACAGTCGTTTCAGATGGGTCGTGCTGAATTATCCCACTGGAGAACCTGATTGAGCAGCCCTGATATACCAACATCTAGCAGGCATTCAGATGCCAGGCTGATGGACATTGTTGGAAAAGGAGCAGAGTAGTGCAATATAAAGAGCAGAACAAAGCCAAACAGGCACCTTTTTATGCAGATCTGAGGGAGATGTTGACAAGTAATTAACTGCCTCCAGCCAGCTTCCTGGGGTACTTTTCTTGGCCTGAAACTGATCCCTTGTTTTGCTTTTTTCTTTTGATAGTGGGAGAAAAAAGTTATTTGACAGAGTGACAGTTGTATTTTCTTGGTAAGAAGGAACAGTGTGCTGTGACATTTTACAAGAAAGCACGCCTAAATGGGTTGAACAAACATGGAATTTGCACAATGCAGTTGCAATCAGTAATTAATTTTCACAGTGCAAAGTAGTTCTTCGGGAAAGATTCACAGAGGTAGTGATGGGCAGTTCTATGAACTGAGATTTATCACAGTGGTTTGTGGCAAACAAAATCAGATTAAGACAGATGAGTTATCAACAGCACAAGAGTAAACTTGCACACATGGTATTCGCTCTTAGTTGACTTCACCTTTTTTTCTTTTCCCGTGGCAAACCAAAGAATCTGTTACGTTTCTGCCTTCAAAGCATTCGCACACTTATGTACCATCTTCATGGTTCATATTGAAACAGATTGTGAATTCAACAGTAAATGTTGATAATACTTTTTTCCTCTGCTTTAAAGAACTTCGTCACTTTGAGGGAATATTCAACATAAGTAGTCAGCACTCAATCAGAATTCCTCAAAATAATGCAAATTCTCTACTGGCGTCAGCAGCCAGATTCTCAGAAGAGCTCAGCAACATGTAGGGTTTCATAATCTCCCCTCTCCCTCTTTTTCTTTTCTTTTCTTTTTTGTTTGTTGTTTTTTTTTTTTAATCTAACCCATTTCCATGTCTCTACTAAGCTGAAAAATATGAAGCAAGTAGAGGGCAAGCAAAATGGTCCATGTGATTTATTCTTCCTCCTGGAAGAATAAGATAAGGCCTGACTGCCATACAGCTAAGCTATGTTACTAGACATGCTCCTTGCTGCCCTGCAAGGAGCCCTGCTCATTCATCCCATCAGCACTGCCTACCATTTGTTTTGATATGTCCAGTCATCAGTTTCCTTCCTTCCTTCCTTCCTTCCTTCCTTCCTTCCTTCCATCCTTCCTTCCCTAGAAATCACCTAACACTCCACTCTCGCACATCAGAGTGTGAAAAAACAAGCCCAGGCTTCAGCATCAGATAAGCACAGAGGGGGAACCAGGATGGTCTTTTCCTGAGTCTCTTTTCTGCCTGGGCACTTTTCCTTCACCCCTCATACACCTGATCAGACAACAGCAGCTGCACCAGGAGCAGCCACTGACCTTGGGCGGCTTCAAAGGCCGGGTCCGTATGTGCTGATGTCTTCTTGCCTTGCCCAGCTGTTCTGTGATCGCCTGGGAAGGGATGAGTGCAATCTGTCTGTAATACACATATTCCTCTCAGCTAGTTGATTTATTCAGTATTAGCATTTGTATCTGCCCAACTCCAGACCAATTCACCCTTCCTGGAGGACAGGCAAGGTGATATCTCATGATTCTTTTCAGTTCAGTGGCAACCAGCTGTGGCATTTTACCCACAGAAATTACTGCCATTTTCAAAGGCCTTCCCCTGTGCATGTGACTGGTCACTCCTGTATTTGCTGTCTCTCACATCTCACATTCCCCTGCCAGACACTACACATCAAGACAGCAGACAGCCTCATCCCTGGTGCACCTTCACTGGTTCAGGTGGAACCTCCTCCAGGGTTCACTGCTCCAGGGTTCACTCCCCCTGGTGCCTTCGGTTTATAAAGCACCATCTTCCTCTTCAGCCACTGCAGCCACAGAAATAGGAAAGAACAGTCCTTGAGTTGGGTAAATCAGCTCTGGGGTTCTCAGCACAGGAAAAGAATGGACCTGTTGGAGCAGATTCAGAGGAGGGTCATGAAGATGGTTAGAGTGCTGGAGCACTTCTCCTATGAAGACAGGCTGAGAGTGCTGGGGTTGTTCAGCCTGAAGAAGAGAAGGATCTGGGGAGATCTCATAGCACCTTCCAGTATGTAAAAAGGGCCCATAAGAAAGACAGGAACAAACCTTTTAGCAGGGCCTGTTTCAACAGGACAAATGATAATGATTTTAAACTAAAGAGGGTGCATTCAGATTATATATAAGGAAGACATTTTCTACAGTGCAGATAGTGGTGGCTGCTGCATCTGTGGAGACATTCAAGGTCAGGCTGGATGGGGCTCAGAGGAACCTGATCTAGTTGAAGATGTCTCTGCTCATAGCAGGGATATTGGACTAGGGTGGCCTTTAAAGGTTCCTTCCAGCCCAAACCATTCTACGAGTCAATGAAAAGCAGGGTTCGGGGTGTTCGGAGCAGAGCCGTGTCTCGGTGACTCCCAGGAGGGCGGGAGTCGGGAGCGCGGCTAGCCTGACTCTCGGCAGGGTGACGGCATCATCTAGTGGTCACACGGCATCATCTAGTGGCCACACGGGCCCCTCGCACCGTGCTGTGCAGGGACACGGAGACCTCTTCTCTCTCGGGAGCTGTAATTGCCACATTTCCTTTTAAGATAGGAGTGGAGAGGAGGGAAACCTGCGCAGGAACGTGCTGGAGGGCTCCCAGGAACCCGCGACTAGTGAGACCCAGATGGGAGTTGGCCATCCCTGACACTGTTAGGAGGAATCACATTCCCCACCTCATCTCTCAACAGAAGAACAGCTAAGGGAGTAGTGGAAGGAAAAGCCGCGTTGTGTATTTTGCCGAACACTGACATATAATTTTCTAACCTTCTCCTTTTGCCCCCTGGGCCAAGTAGGCCATGGATATAAACATCAACCCACTCTCCAATGGTACCCTAGTTTAAACTTTCCAGGTAGCTTTTCTAGTGTTCACAAAAGACACCTGTAGAAATCAAACAAAAACATTATTCCACAAGAAAAGAGCGAAATACAAACTCAGTGAAGTCACCTCACTGATTTTCTCTACTTTAAATCTAAACAAAAGAGGGTGCAAAATTTTCCATTTCCCTCCAAGAGTGTACTCTTGCAGCCTTGCCAGGGTGGAGTGCACTTCCGACTGTTATCTGAGCATGAGTCAGTGCCTTTCTTGAGCAATTCAATCTTCAACTCTGCATTTCCAGGGATTTTAATGTTTGCTTTAAAAATAAAAGCAAAATAAAATAAACTCTTCCAACCCTGATATTTTGGTACTATTCTATTTACTCCAGCTGAATCTTAACTTCATCAGAGTACAGTTCTTCCTGTGGGATTTAGTTAATGTTTGCAAAGCACTTGATTTATGATGAACTGTTGAAAATTATGTTAAGGGCTGCTATGCAGCTGAGGGTCTGCTGTGCTTTCAGTATTATTGTTGTGAGGCCATTTCTTACCTCAAAGACCCTTTGACAGTTTTCCTTCCCCCATCCCCACAGCCTTACTTCCCAGTTTTCCCCAGCAGAGTTGTAGAACTTGCTTGGGAAGCAGTTATATCACGGCATTATCAAGAAGACAAGCAGAGAATAAGTTCATTTTCCTGCACTTGGTGCTGCTTTGGTGACATCCTATTCATTACACATCTGTGGTGTTTGTTTTCCCTCTCAGGGTGCAGTGCTTTGTGTTCATTAATCCCAAATGTTTCCTGGTTTCCTCCAGTTCTCATTGCTCTCATCTCCTCAGGCTTCAGTACATGTTGTTTCTCTTCTCCTGTGGCCCTTTCAGTTGCAATGTCACCCCCAAATACTGTGGGACAATGCCAGAGAGACCTTATCCATCAGAAGCATCTCCTCAGGACATGTGAAGGAGAAAGTTTGTATTTAGTTGATTTAGAAACCTCCGGCCACCATAAGTCTTGGCTTTGCTCCCAAGCTGTGAAGGGAAGGAAGATGGAGAGTTGGGGGAAGTACATGCTATTTCCAAAAAACCCTAAGCGAAATCCCACGCCTGGAAAAGTCAAGCATCTTTCAGCATGAGGAGAGTGGTGACTGTAGATGTTGGCAAGGATGTGGAGACACAAAACAGGTTAATGTAAGAGGTGAGTTGAAACAGGGAGCAGGAAACCACCTTACCAACTGTTATTTTTTCCTCCTGTGGCAGGTGATGGACAGCTCGATGCCCCTGATTGGGGAGCACATAGAAGAGGACAGACAGCTTATAGCTGATCTGGTTGTTTCCAAAATGACTCAGCTTGTCGTCTCTGCTGGATCTACACCGTCACCACTGAGGCCTTGGGTATGAGTGAATAGAGACCTTGTGATCAAGTTATTTCCCTGAACTTCTTCCTTTCTTTTTTTTTTTGTTGAGTGTCAGGCAGTCAGACATCTCAGAGAGTTGAACAGTCCCATATGTGAGTGTATTGGACAGACTGACTCCTGCTCTTCCAAAGGAGACTCTCACAGGCTCCTTGAAGTGGGCGCTCCTAAGTAACACTAATCTCTCCCTTACTCTCCTTCCAGATAAATATGACATCACACCAGTAGCATGTCCATGCATCTAGACATTCTGACTTGCTAAATTAATGTAATCACACTGAAAACAGGCATTTTTAGAGGTTTTTCTAATGCCCAACATCATTTCTGTCTAACACTGTCCCTCAGGATAAGTTTCATTCCAGTTTTTGCATCCCTGTTCTGCTTCCAAGAACAGAAAGCGAAAATTTCCACTAAGACTTGTCCCATTCCTTACTGCAATTTCTTCTTCAGAGATGTCCTTTGCCACCTTCATCAGGGGGAGGCTTTACTAAGGCTGAACTCATATAAGAACCTGCCAGTCTTGCATTTAAATTGAGCCCTTAGTTCTTCTTGTGTACATCCATTTTAAGTATCAAATTTTACTGCCACATTTCCCAGGGGCAGTTCTACATAAATAAAACACTCCAGAACATAACCTGAGTATCCAGGTGTACTTGCTACACCTCTTTCAGTATCTAACAGGGAGCCAAGCATGAAGGTTTGAGCACAACAAATCCGTACAACAGAAGAGACAAGAGAGTAAGAAGTTTGAGGGACAAAACTGATTGCATCCACTGGTACAATTTTCATTTCCACTTGAGACAAAAAAACGGGAGAAGGCACTTTATGGTGCTCTGCCTTTGTCGTATGACAGTCCACTCCTGCTAAAGCAGGTCCCAGCATGAAGGGTATTCAAGGTAACTCCAAGTTTTAGCTAGAGTGAAGAAGTAAACATTTAATAGACACTAAAAATGCTTTGAGGCAAGGAAAGTGATACAGAAGAGATAGCATTTACAAAGTGGAATCAAGAACTACCATCCAAAATAGCCAAGATAAAGAATGTATGAACCAAGAAAAAAAAAGGCAAGCCAACAGAAACTGAGAACATGGACAGATGCATCTGTTTTCCATGTCCGTAATATACTGGTACAGAATTGGATTGGATTACAGCAGACCTAAATTAGGGCCAAAACAAGAACAAAACAAATTGTCTTGAAGGGATAGGATGTCAAACAGAAGAATAAGGAAAAGGGTCTTCACTGGGAATACAACCTAGAAATACCTGTATATATATATAATCAAGAAAACTAAACCCACAAACATGTTAACTAGAGTTTTACTACCAAGAAAGAGCTTGGTGCCACAAATATCACAAAAATTGCAGAGGCTACATTACTAACATAATGTTATAACAGTTAGAAGTGTCCAGAGAGAAATAATTAAATATGAGGCTGGTGACATGCAGAACTAGAGCTACAGGTGAAGACTTCCACAGAAGGAATACAAAGAGCAATTCTGAATACAAAGACAGCAGTACTGAATACATAGAAATATGAATCCTTGGCTATCCTATGGGTATGAATAGAATACCTATACGTATTATTGGACCTCTCTATACTAGTCTCTGGGTCGAGAAAAACTGAGAAATTATGAAACTGAGTCCACAGAATTGAGAGAGATGGAAAAATAACAAGTCACAACAATGTGAGACTTCAGCTATCAAGAAGCAAGTCAAATACCACAGTGGGACAGCAATTCAGAGGGAGGAAAAAACACCTTGACTTTGCCTTAAGAAACATCCAGGTACAAATTCAGAAAGTGAGTGTGTACTATTAGATGTCTAAGGGACAAATGTGATATCAAAAAGTAAGGGTATGACACAAGCAGTGAGAAAAGAAAATTAATCAACTCTGTAGCAGTAAAACTGCATAGATCCGATTTGAGAGACCACTGTTCTCCAGAATGCATATATACATTTCTGGTCTGCTCCTGAACCAAGAATGTGAGAAATAAACTTGTAGAGTTAAGTGACAAAAAGGACATTCAAGACAAACACGGGGGAAAAAATCTTTCAAATTTGGAAATCTGACATTTAAGAAGACCTTTATGTAGCGTCATACGAGTAATAAAAGGAAATGTAAAAAGGACAGAAATTAATTTTGAGGAGCAGATAGAGGAAAGAATGAAACAAGTTCTTTGAGTTCATCAGAAAATGGAACCCTACCAAACAATTGGTGGGCTCTATGGATTATCCAGAGTTAAGGGAGGAAAAGAAGACAACAGGGACAGTGTTGTGACTCTAGTAAATATAATTGCTGAAAGTGGGGAACTTCTTTACCTCATTATAGTTTTTCCTGATCAGAATGACACAGAAAAGAACAAAACCAGTTATTAAATTAGTGACGACTGATATTTTTAAAAAATTTTTAAGCCCCCAACTCCAGATGGCCACATCCAATGAACTGAATTTGGGAAGTGACTAAGCTGCAAAAACACCTGTGCAATATCATTAGGAATAGTCACTGCTCCAGAGGATTAGTGTACAACAAATACAAAATAGGTGGTTTGAAAGCTGTAAGAGTAATGTAGAAAAATTAGGACAAGTAAGTCATAGACTTTATGAATTATCTCAAATGATAATTTAAAGAAGAATACAGAAGAATAAATAAATCAGCAGAAGCCACAGCTAAGGGCATTTACCACTTTTTTTTTTTTTTGCGAAGAAGAAAAAATGCCCCATTAACTTCCTTTTGATTCTTTTCCTTTCATTTCTTTGGGAATTCTTTCATGAAGTGGTAGATAGGCAATCAGTCAAAATGATGCAGCTAGTCAAAAAGCCTTAGGCAAGGTAACAGACGAGCTATTAAAGAAAGCATGGAGCGGCTAAAAGGTAAAATTTTATTGTGTAGCAGAGGCTGACCTCAGATAAAGACATAGATAGGAGAGATTTTAATTCTTGCAAACAGTTAGCAGAGGGGATACTTCAAGGATTCTGAGCCTGGCTCAGATTTATGTTGATAAATGGGTTTGTTGAGCCCAGGACAGGATAAGATGTTAATGACAAATTTGCTTTCATGCCTTCAGCACGAAACCTGGTTTCATGGTTACACTGAGGTTCTTCCCTCGCCTCTCTGACCCACCACCAGACTTTCCCTTCACTGTCTCTTCCAAAGGCAGAAGACCTTGGGCTGGCCCTCACCCCGTCAGCTCTCAGCCTCAAAAACCTGTTTTGCCTTTATCTCTGAGATGCCTTGGTTGACTATAGGGAAAGGCTGTAGAGGCAAATATGAGATCAAATTCCCTTTCTTTGGCTGGTCTAATCAGGATGTCTCACAACATTAGGACAGTAAATTTCCATCAACACCAAGGCAAGGTTAAGTTCCCAAGCTATGTGGGGCTAGAAGCCACAAATGGAAAATTCCCAGATTTTCCTTCCCCGTCCATTTGCAAGTCCCAGTGCAAAAGATGGACTGGCAACTTCATCACATTTATGTTAGTCAGTTGAAACTAATTTCAATGTTTCCAGCTATGAAACATTTCTTCCTATTTCCAGAATCACTTAGCTCATTCTTCTGACCTTTCAGGAGCCTTGAAGACCCTTTTATCATGATGTTCTCCATGTAAATAATACAGCATGCACCAGCCTATCTGTCTCCAGCTTCCCCTGTTTTCATAAACAATTTTGTGCAATAGGCTTACTCAGGCTTTTGTTAACTTTGGACCAGCCCTTTGTGCAGCAGTTCTGTGTTGCTTAAGCTGTTTATTAAAATATCTGTCAAAAAGACTAAACAGCAAGAGAGAAAAAAGAGCAGATGGCACCAAATTATTTGCATTAGTCAGGACCAGGGACGGCAGTGAAGAACATCTGACAGAGCTACGTATGTTCAGTCACCACAACAGCAAATGAAACTCCATATGGAAGACTGAAGGGTAAGCTAAGCTGGGGGTAGAGAGAGGGAGAGCATAAACAATGTGCAGAACTTTCAAGTGGCACCAGCTATTCCCTTGAGAAATACTTTGTCACATACAGGCTAATGAAAACCATTGCTCAGCCTATGGTTGTGTTGACAAGGGAAAAGCAGGAAATTAGGATGCAGGAAAAATGAACTGGCAATGTATACAGAGAACCCAGATATTGCTTCATCTGGAAAAATGTAAGCAGACCCATCTCTGGCATCTGCAGGAGGAATTACAAAGCTGGGAAAGAGAAGTTGGTGATGAAAACAATTAGGGGCTTGGAAATATTCCCATGCAGGGACTGGAGGGATCCTAAAGTCTCTTGGCTTTAGAAAGGAGGTGAATGAGAGAGAGGGCAGTGAAGGTTTACAAAATAATGAATGGCCTAGCAAGGGCAGGTTGTGAGAACTAGTCTCAAAACTCAGAACAACGCAATGGAGATAAGAAGTGGGAAAGACGGTGAGGCTGAAAGCTGAGCAAGACTCAAAGGGTCTGGATATAAATATCTAAACAAAATATCTGGAACTGTTGCAAAGATTTTGTGGAGCAGATAATAAGCTTCATGTTTCAGGGCTGAAGCTGGCCCTTGCTTATTAGCAATCAAGAGGAGACCCCTTAGGGTACAGAGATGATTACTCCATAGACATTTCCATGGTTCATCTCTCCTTCCTTCGGAACATCTGGTGCTGGCAACTGTCCAAAATGGGAGATGGGACTAAGAGAACCCCTCGGGCCAGATACATTTGGTAATTCCTGATTGCCTAAAAAACATTCTAAACTGTAACTTCATTGTTATTCCCTGTGAGCAAACAACTTCTATGCTCTTTATTACTCACCTCTCCATTTCGGTCCCATGAGATTTTACCAGCCAGATGCTGCATGTGTGTGAGTGTGTATTCAAGGAACACTTCATGACTCTACAGTTCCTGTATTACCTCAGGGCTTCTCTTTGGGGACTCTGTATTAACTGGATTGGCTTTTTTTCCTCTAGCCTCCACAAGTTCAGCCTGTGTCAATGAAATCTCAGACTGGGCCTCTGCTTGGACAACTGTCACAACCACGGCCTCCTCCACAAGGTACAGTTCTCTGATTCCCATGACAGTGATGACTCTGAGTTCTATCAGTTTGCCTTCTAAATGAAAGGAATCAGGATAAAGGTTTCGCTGATTTTCCAATTCACTGACAAGCAGGCAGCAAATTCAGTGTACTATTAAAGCAGATACTGTCATATTCCACAGCAGCTCAGAAAGTGGGATGAAAATTTGATATAGATCCACTTGATACCATTGGTAGGACTTGGCCCAGCCAAGCAAGGTCACTTGAACTGGCACTAGAGCAGGATTCTGGGCACAGAGTATATTGTGTTTGCACAAAGCTGTGGTGGCTACAAGTGTTAAGAAGCGATAGGAAGATGCTAGTGTTGTCAGGCTTGGAACAGACATCAATATTGCAATGACAGGGATCCTTGATCCATCTGTCCAGGAGTTCCCATGTCAGCAAGAGCACACACCCAGCTCTCCCTGACAGCAGAAGCAGGTTTGACTTACGTGGCTTGGTCAGAAGAACAGGTTTGTCTTATTGTCCTGATGTACACTGAGGTGATGAAGCATAGGGCTACCCCATGGGTAGCCAGATCACACCAAACACTCAATTCACGTAACTGATTAGATGCTCATTTTTGCCACCTTCCCTTCCTTCCTCCATTTCAACCTTCTACCAAATTAACACCCTACTCTCGTTATCTATCTTATTCTCACTGGTCACAGTTTTGCTGCATCCAAAATTTAGCATTTCTGATACCAAACACCCCTATGTAATCTTGGCATTCCATACTACTCATAGGAGCTGAGGGCCTTGCAGGGTACTACTCCCCATCTGTCTCCAGTACTCCCCTTCGATTCTCTGTAAAGCTTTTTCTCACATAACTCCCCTGACCACCTGTGAAATCCAGCCAGCCCTCACAACACTATCTGCAACTTTTGTCAGGTTCTCACAGTATTATCTGTCACGTCCAGCAATTTCTCATGTCACATCCAATTGTTTTCCACATCCTCTTCAGTTCTGAGAGCCTGCTACCAAAGCAACTGAAGCCACCTGGTGATGGTTCTGGAACAGAGGTATGGATAGTGATAGGATGGAGTGTCTCACATCAAACTGCTGGGCCCGTGAAGGGACTGCTGACCCAAACCAGCAGGGTCGGCTTACACTTCCTGCAGAGTTGTTCTCATTAAATGACTCTTCCTTCCCCAAGCAGGAGGTGCTCACCAAGGATAAGAAACACCAGATACATGAAGGGTAAGGCAGGTTGAAGTGACTCCCTTTCGGGAGAGTGGAGGGACTTCTGTAGTGCTGAAGAACATCTCTAGAGAGGAGGGCATGACACCAATTTTAGGCCTGTAAAAGAGGGTTTGCCTTATTCTTCTCCATTAAATTACCCTGAAGAGTCTCTCCTCTTAGCAAAACTCACCCGTCCACAGAGATGTTCCGTGCCTGTTGCCCACCACATGTACTTCCTCACATTTATGTCTACATGTCCCTTTCAGGCGGACCACGCCAGCCACAAGCATCTCAGCCTCCACGAACAAACGCACCCCCACAGCAGCGGCTCTCTCCTCAAGGACAGCAGCCCCAGAGTCCCCAGTCCACTTCCCCTCAGCAGCAAAGGTCACCTGGATCTCCACAGCAAGTCCGATCAGCAACTGGATCCTCTCCAGTCCAGGCCTCCAAGGCAGGCGCATTCCCTCCACAGCAGCCTAGGCCTCCTGCCCAAGGCCGGGCTCCCAGCCAGCCGAGTCCCACGGAAATTTCCAAGCAGCAAACCACCCCACACCCACACCTGAAGTAAGTGCTCTGTCAAACTGCTAGGATCTGTAGATATTAGAATAAGGCTGTCCAAAAAGCACCCTGAGATGACATGAAGAAAATATCACCTGTTGTCAGGCAGACGTCCCCAGAGACAAAGGCCCACACAACTGTGACTTCAGAGGTAAAGGTGCATCCCTCGGCATAACAGGCCACCAGTGATCTGTTGTTAGGAAGAACAGGTTGTATTTGACATCACTGAGATTTCACACTCTTCCTCTTGTTCATGCGCTCACTGTTAATTGTGTGCTCTACCCTGGCCATATCAACACAGCCACTGCCTTCCCAGCAGGGTGTATACTCCTTACAGGCTGCAAACAGCGCAACATTGGCCAGAAAGCTCAACAGGAGTTATTCCTTCACTATTTCCTAAGTGCAGAAGCCACAAAGGTTCTTTTTGCATTTGGTAGCAAAAAGGCAGGAGAGATAGGGGGAAGTGGAAGTGGCCCTATGCATGTATACAAAATTCCAGATGGTGACTGTATGGGGAAGCACTCTTCTGGAGCAGAGCATACTGCTGAATTATTGTGGTTCTTTGGTGGCAGCTTTTGCTGTCACCCTTTGTGGAGCATATCTAGCTGGCACCATGGGAGGAAAACTGACAAAAAAGGTCTGATGCTGACAGGAAGTTAACACAAGCAAATTGGTATGAACAGGCCAGAACAAAATATAGGCTAGGAATAAGAAGACAATTTCTGAGAAGCAGAGGAGTGATGTTCTAGAACAGGTTTTCAGTGATAATGTTTACATCAGCAAGGCAAACTAAAAGAAGTGTACTTAAGGATCAAAATGTTGGTGCTAAGGATGCAGTCACCTTTCCATGTTTCATATTTCAGGTACTTTTTCCAGTCTGGTTTTGTGCTGGATATCTATTACTGACCATAAGAAATTAAGCATGGTAGGAGGGAAAATTCGGACATTTACTTCAAAAGCACAGTCCTGATCTGAACTTGAACACTAGCAGATACACAGCCACCAGGAGCAGTGTGGTCAACCCAAAGACCTGCATTACAGAGTTGACAGTCAGAGCAGACAGGCCAGGGAGGGCAGGAAACAGCACACATTGTGGGGGATCTGGCTACCAACTTACCCAGCCTCTGGTGCTCTCGCAGCTGAAAGGCCAAGACCATCATTCCTGGTAAGGCTGATGAGAGACTGGTAACCCCTAATATTAATCCATTCTTCTGCATTTGTAGTGAAATTACTTAAGGGTTTCCCACAACAGCCTCACCAACTGGCAACTGCATACTTCCAGTCAGATGTTTTCAATAACACCAGTATGGACTGAGCCACTTGCCCATGCCCCACTCTGTCCCACCTCCCCCATTCCTGGATGTCTTAGCACAAGATTTTCCGTGCCAACCTCTGCTTTTATCCTTGAATTTGCCTGTGTGATGAAACACAAAGCATGAGTAACCAGCTTTGGATTCCCACCTTCTCCTGCTGAGTCTGAACTCTGTTTTCCCTTCCAGCAAATCGCAGTCCCTGACAAACAGCTTCAGCATATCTGAGTCATCTCAGCGAGGAAATGCCACTGAAGATGAAGCAAAAGCTGAGACCATCCGCAACCTGAGGAAATCATTTGCTAGCCTGTTTTCCGATTAACAGTCCTGCAGCTGGATCTGTGCTTTTGTCAGCCCTCACTCTACATTATGTCATACCTGATGTCATCCTGGAATACACTCCGTGAACCCAGGGATTTACAACTAACACCTGGGTAAAGGGAATTTAGAAAACCATAGTTGTTTTAATACAAAGAAAATATTCGAATAATGGTCTGAGAAGTGACTGTATAAAAGTGTCACAATTTCATTGGGTTTTGTGCATAATCAGAATCACATCTGTTCAAATGACTGAGTTGTAAAGCAAATTTTACTCTTGCCAACCCTTGTGGAGTCAACACAGTTATGACAGTGCAAACTGGGTTTTATTTTGATTTGTATATAGTCAATACAATTGTTAACTTCCAATTACTGAATTCTTGTTAAGGTCAAGCTAAAAAAAGTAAGGCTTCTTTCAGAAACACATGTGCAAAGGCAGAGTCAAGAATAAGTATCCATCAACCAACAAAGTGAGCATGCTTGAGCATGGAAATCCAGTGAACTGCGGAATTTCATGATACCGACTTCATAAAAAGTCACTTTTCAGAGAAAACTACGTTCAAGATAAATATGATACTAGGCATCAGTAAGCACCAAAGATCACACGAGCAGGTCAGCCAGACGGACTGCTGGTTTGTTCCAGATCACTCTGCTCATAGCAGATAAAACATCTCTGTTTCATGCCTTGCATTCATGTCCCCTGCGCTTGATTCCCAAGTTCTGAGAGAAAAATGTCATGTTCTAACCCTGTAGCCTTAGCTCAAAAATAACCTAAGAAAGGGGTCTTCCACACAAAAAAACTTCTTCCCCTGCCCCTGAAAACACCAGAGTTCACATTCACAGTTCACACGAATTCCAGACAAAACCCAGCTAAATTCCAAGCACTTTGGTGACTTGGTCACATCTGGCTGTGTATGTCCCTCAGGAACATGCTTAATTAACAGCAGAGCTGATGAAGTGCACATAGTTGTGTGCTGAGTGTTCCATAATACTGAATGGACAGAGAGATGGAGTGAAATCCTGTCTCCCGCCTTGAATTCCCACTGACTTTGCTGAGGTGAATGCAAAATGAATGCAAGGTGACAAACCTGCAACAGAACTGGAAAATTATACTTCACAAATAAGATGACCTGGGTCCATCCAGGGATACCAAGCCACAGGAGGGCATGTATGGGATTGTCCCACACAGGTAACAATCAGTATTAGTTCTCCCTGACCACTCCTAAGAATTACTCTTCCAGAGAAGACAGAGATGGATCTTGGCTGGTGTGCTTTTCTTCTAAGCCTGCAGCACTGAACGAAGCTGTGTCTGTGCACATATACTGGGACTGGGACATGACAAAACCCACACAAACTATGTCCATGATGGAAAAAACTTACCCTGGGTAAATCCACGCATTTATAGCTATTTATACCAGCTGAGAGCCTACCCCGTGCACCCTGTGAGGTCTGTTTGTAACACACCTAATGCAGGTGCCACTCCTCACTCCATCTCAACATACAGCTTTGAGGCCAGACTTGGCCTTGTGCTTCCCTTGGCAACCTCACCATGATGATACTTAGGAATGCCCAGGGAGGTCAGTAAGTTAAAAAAATATTTGAGCCAATGGCCCAGATCTTTGCTTCCACTTAAACAAGGAGATCCCCAAAGCAGCAAAAGCAACAGCTGCATTTGCCATCTTGGATCTTATGATTCACTGGTGGGAATAAAGCCAAACAAGGAAATCCTTCCTGCATAGCACCTGTAATGAACATCTAAATCCAGTGAAGTCATCTGGACCTTGTATGACCTACCCCCGAGCAGGCCTTTGCACATATAACGGCAAGTAACAGCATAGCTTTTCCAGATTGGAAGTCACTCAAGAGACTCATCTGGATCAATGATTTATACCTCAAGTTCAGTATTACAGAAACACCTCACTCTCTGATGGTTTGTCTTCTGTTTTGTTTTTTTTTTTCCTCAGTTCTGCCTTGTCCTTCAGGGTTTGATAAGCAGTTTACAGTGTAGCATCATAAATATATGTCATCATCTGAGAAAAAAAAACAAAACCCAGTCCCCGCTGTTTTGCAGTCTCCAGGCGCAATAAGAGTGAGAAATGGCCTTGAGCAAGCACTGTCCCACTGGCAAGAATAGCAGATTAACAGGCTTCACTGTATGGAGAAGAGGTGATAAAACTGTGGCAGGAGAGGATTTCCTTCTGTAACACTTCCCTCATCATGGTTTATGCCTTTCCCTACTAAATGGTCACCAGAGATGCAGGGGCAGAAATAAAGTTTTGCTTTATCCCCTGAAACTCTACGATTTCCTTACCAACACAACATATACAAAAAAGGAATGGCGACTAGTACGACACGGCCCCGTAAATCGACAGCGGTTCATCGCTGAAAGTGCAACAGCTGGGTCATTTGCTGAGGCTGCATTTGAACACAGCAGGGCTGTCCTCTAACAGACCACAGGAACAAGATAGCACTGTCAGCTTTGATACCCAGCAGTGACTCAATCTCTTCATTTGCCTACAGCTCCCACCTGTCACCTTTCAAGGGACAAGTAAACAGAATTCCATCTCCCCTCTTCCTAGCTTTAAGTTGCAACATCTAGTACAAACAACAGGCACTCTCAGCTTAATTTAGTTAGGCCATAGTTCCTGAAAAAGCACCTTCAGTTCTATTCACAGAAGTGCTTTAGAACACTGAGTTGATTTCCTAAGTTAGAAAGATGAAAATCTATGTTGTGTCCTGTAACTGTCCCAGCAGTACACTTAGAGTCTACAGCTATGATGCTCCCATACTAGATGTTGTGGCTAGCAGAGTATTCACAAATGCATCATTCCGTCTTCAAGTTATCACCTTTGTTGCTGGCTTTCTACTCCAAAATTCCTACACTCTAAAAAAGAGAAAAGGGAATACAAGGGGTATTCTCCTTTTACATGAATGGGAAACTAAGGTATACCCAAGAGGCATTTAGGTACCTAAATATAACAGTGGGGCAGTAAGAAAACAAGGCATTTAGGTACCTAAATATAACAGTGGGGCAGTAAGAAAACAACAGAAAAACTGGCAGAGAGAAGCTACATTTAAATCACAGGGCACACAAGCCCCACAGCACACCTTGGGATCTTTCTCACACAGATGTGAAAACTGAGCACCTGTTCAGAGCTTCTTTTGTCCTATTTGCTTTAATTTTCTTTACATGGAAGCCAGGAAACATGAGTAGGTTTGTGTGTTTGGGTCCAGCCCAAGAAGTAGCTGGGACACAACTACAACACCCAACCATATCCACGACCTGGAAAATCAATATACATTTCACGGTTTAGCTACAAACTGAGGAACACCTTGACTTTCTTGTCATAGCTAGCTGTGGTATTTCAAGAGGAATGGAACACACATTCCCAGGCAAGCTAAGGCCCCGAAGAACAGCAGTCCTACTTGTAAATGCAGTGGTATTTTACCATCTTTCACTAGGCACAAGCAGGTACGTAAGACCTTACACCTTGTGTACAGCTTAGTTGCTTCATCTGGTTGGCCTAAAGTTTCATGAATAAGATAAAACAACACACAGAAAAAGCCAAGGATAATAGTTCCTTATTTCCAAGTGACTCTTATTAGCAACCTTTACAGTGCTGGATACTGATGAACAGTACAGGTAAGAAATGCTCATCTTCAGACATTTCATCTTTTGTGATTTCTCTTTTGCAGTTTGCCACAGCAATGACACAGACACTTGACTTAAGAGCTGGCAAATAAACAAAGCAAGCAGCTAGTTTACAAGTATTTCCTCTGTTTTGTCTTCTAATTTTATACTGTTGGTCCTGAGATACTCACTTTATACCCTGTTTTATGAATAACAGGAACTCCTGTTTATGGAGTTCTGGCTAAGTCAGGTTCCTTAATCTTTGGCTCACAATACCTTTACTAAAATGTGAAGGACAACAAGAAAAGGGAAGGAATATCTTCAGGTCACTTAGTGGTGTATGTGTAAAAGGGCTGAGTGCATTACTTCAAAAACAAACATTCAAACAACAAAATCCAGGATAAGCTGAACCTCTGGCATCAGCCCGGCAGAAGTATGACTTCATGGTTGTCTTCACAGCAAAAAGGGCCCAATTCCAGAGCAGCACACAGCTTGCCAGCAGGGCAAACCATATGACTGTCATCAAGGCATTGGCAATGTGAGTACCACTGGCACCACAAAATTAACTTCTCACATGTATTTTGTGATCACTGTTCCCAGAAATAGCTTGGAAAAAGAGGAAAAGGGTAAGTTACGAATTATTTTACCAGTTAAAGCTGTATAACCTTATCTGAATATTATTTATGCATTGCTGAAGCACTCATCACAAGGACAAAATTATGCAAGACAAGTGCAGTGTAGATTTCCCTTTTCCTTTTTATAGTCAGTAGAATATAAAGAACCATTGTAAACTCTAAGAGATTTCACTATACATTTAACTTCTGAAAATTCTTTTGGAACAAAGCAATTCAACCACTGAAGGCAAATGTTAAAAGTTAAGGCTAATCTTGGTAGTGAAGGAAAACTATTGCTGTGAAGTAGAAAAAGGAAGAAAGAAGCAATACAACTTTTGACAGCAAAATAAAGTATTATATTTTACTTCCACTGGCAAAACTTCCTGACCTTACCGAAGTCAGCTGATTTTATACAAAACAAGATGAACCACTGAAATATCACCTGAAAAAGCACATAAGTATTACTGATTAAATAGCTCATATTTAACAGGAAATGTCGTTCCATTTCCAGCTGGAATTTCAAAAAAGTTTTAGAAAATAATATCAGTTGTCACAACAGTCATCAGTACCATTTACATTTATAGAAACACTGAGATCAATAATCCTAAAAAATACATAAGAAATTAAAAGTTCTAGCAAAGTTTATTCATTCCAGTCTTCCTTTAATTGAGCTCCAGCATCAGCCTGCAGGTCTCATCAGGAGACTTTAACAGTGGTCTTGTTAGCCTCTCATTAGTTAATAAGACAACACTTGAAAGGTGCTCATAACATGCTACGACACATTTCCTTTTGGCGAGATATAATCTGATACTTAAGTAATGGAATGAAATGGAATTTACCGAAGTCAGAATTCACTCTGCTTCTCATGTTGCTGCAATCCCATTTCCACTGCAACCAGGTCAGCCTATTTAATCCTTTAAGTAAGTTAGAGAGGGAGAAAAGATGCATTTTCACACCACTTTTAGTTCAAACAGAGTAAGTGCAGTCATGTACTACAGATCCTTATTTGTAAAGTCAAGGAGAAAGTCAAAAGTTTTGCTGCTGATTCTTTGTAAAATTGCTCTGCTTCTGCTTAGACTTCTGAGTTGCACCGTAGCATGACTTTACTCAGTTGTTTGTAAAATGAATTAATTTGTGTTCTAATATCTCCATTGTAAAGAAAATCCCTTCGCTGTATTCTTTGTGCATTAAGTAAAAATACAAAAATGCTTTTTACCTAATAAAATATTAAAGGAAAAAGGAAACACCACCTTTAAAAATTTCCATGAACACACATCTACTGTAACAGTGGCAGTATCCTGTTCTATGTGGTACACGGCAACTTTTTTGTTAATAAAGATTATTAATCAGCCGGGTAGATTTTAAACAAAACCTTTCATCCTGGCAATTTAGTAAAACTCTTCAAATAAGACAGACAAGTAGAGGGTTCGTATTTAAAGTGCTCTTTATCTGATGCAGTAAGGATTTGGCTGGTGTTCTGGTCTCTAAGTAGCACTTCACAGACGATTAAGGGCAAGGAGAGGGGGAAGCAGAACAAACTGCTCTAAGTCATAGCTCTTTGAGGAACAGACCTTAAGTGCCAGGTGGCACAGCACTACCAGAGCACAAAACAAACCCAGCCTCTGTGGTTGGGACACTACCACGCACGCATGTTCTTGACGCAATCTGAGGGCAGATGTTAGTGCCTGGGATTTGCAATCTCCTGCAGTTAGAAAGCAAGCTCAGCGACTACAAAACTCCCTGCAGGAAAAAGCAGCGATCAAATGAATGCACGGCGAATGTCCATGGGGCGGCCCCGGCTGGGTCGAGGTGAAAACCTGTCACTGGGACCAACTCGTCCTGGAAGCGTAGGGTTTGCTCCAGGCAGGGAGCCAATTGGGTCAAAATGCGGTCTGAATGGAGGAAACTGACCTGGTGCTTCTCCCTGGCCAGGAATGAGTGAGTTAATTGGGTCTCCAACATACGGAAGTGTTGGTCTCTCATCATATTCTCCCCCAATGATCATTGGGGGATAGATTGGATTTGATGGGAATGGGTTGGGTGGAAAGGGATTAGGATAGAATGGGTTGGGATGAAAAGGGATTGGATGAGGTATAGGGGGCAGAAGCATCATGTGCCTCCATCTCAGGGCCTCCTTCTTCTGTTTCAACTTTTTCTTGTATAGCTGCAGATAGAAAAAAAGGCATTTTAAAGCTAAGTGTTCCAGCTTCAGCAACTGCATCCAGTTTTACAGCACTTCTGAAAAAAGTGCTCCTCACCAGTCTGAAAACCCAGAGCAGCAATTCCCCTGCCCACCGAAGACCAGGTACAGCATCCTTGGAAGATCTCTAACCCACAATTTGAGCATGCACCATGTAACTTGTTGATGCTCCTTTCCTCTAATCTGACCAACATACATAGACAGAAAACCACACTTTTAAGCTAAACTTTAACTCAAAGTTACTGCCTCCCAAAGTCTGTACTTAATTCTCAAACTAAGACTGATCTCAGAGAGATTATACAAAAAAGCCACCTACTTCTTTCCAGTCTGTGTCACGAGGCCTTGCAATAGGATCTACAAAGAGAAGCAAAAAATTAAGAAAAGCAACAGAACTTGTGCCACAGATACCTGCAGTTTGTCAGAACTCGAAGAATAATCAAGATACAAAAAACCACTTTTGGTCAATACATCTTTTCATAAAGATAATGTATCTTAAAAAATATAAAGCTCCAGGTCCATTTGATAGGTAATCTCCTGGCACACCCATTCAATGTAAAGCATCATCTCCAAATGTTATTAAATAGAGAAATCCCAGAAACATTGTCCCTGCCTTTGCCTTCTGACAGCACTTCCCTTGACTACCTGTGTTTCTTCACTCCCTTGTGAGAAACTGAAGCAGAAATATATCTTCCCTCCACTTCCTAATATCTGCAGTGGCCAATACACCAAGGTAGCAAAGGAAACAGATGAAAAAAAGGAAAGCCTGCACCACACAATGGGAAGAACCATCTGGAGCATCAGTAGTGGCTCAGAAGACTGCCAACAACTTTCCTTGGCAGAAAACTGTGCATCCCCCTGAATCACACCTGACCAACTGTACTGATTAGTATCACAAACAACTGCATTTACTCACAGTGTTTAAACATCATTATTGGTTGCCCGAGGAGCCTCTTATCAAAACCTGTCAGACCTAATCCCTCTGTTAACATGAGAATGTAACCAGAAAAAGATGTGCCTCGACATTACCTCGGAAATCCCGCAGATACATAAACCTCCAGAGAAGCTGGTCATTGGAAGCTGTGTAGAGATCACGGCAAACAGCAGAGAGAGAGATGAGGGAACGGACATCCAGAAGTCTGAAAATCCGAAGCTTGAGCTCAAGAGGAAGGACCACTAACCCAAACACATCTGGTAAGTTCAAAGCTACAGAAAGAAGAAAGAAAGTTCAGAAAAAATAAACTCGACACCACTTACGTAGTGCTTCTACCTCTACAGACCCTAAAAGAAACCAAGAACATTATAATCTTTCCCTTACATCCTCTCCCTTTGATGCCTGAGTTACATCACTTTTCTGAGCAACTACCGTGATGTTGCAACTCTAATTACACTTATGAGGTGCACAAAATAGGGCAAATGACACTTTATGCTGAGCACTACACCTAAAAAACATTCCACACACCGAAGTATGCTTATAGGCTACAGAGCTAAGGAGTAAGTAAAGAAAAAAAAGACCTGCCCAATTTCATGAGCCTGCAAAAAACAGAAATATAGGGCACATGACTCACATAAAATCTTCATGCACTAAAGTCTAGAGGGAATTCCACTGAATAGTCTTCAGAATACAAAGCTGAGACCTTTTATGGCAGTTAACTATGCAGAGAAAGCCAGGCTTCCTACTGCTTCACAAACACCTGCCTGGGTTACTTCCTACCATCCTTTCCAAGCCTCCAGTGACCAGCTCCTAACAAGATCATTCCTGAGGTCAGACTTCCAAATATGATGCTAAATAAATTTTTCTGTTTTGACAAACAAATAGATCAAAACTCCAGAACTACTGCTACAAAATTATTGTAGAAGGATTTCCTCATCATTATGCATGGAAAACAGCCACTCCATTTCCATCTCTGAAGTGAGACTACAGCAATCAAAATTAAAACCAGAATTATACTAACATTTTCTGAGTCACAAATATTAATATAATTTCTTTAGCATGTATATATTACTTTATGCTTACTCTTCATATGCCTATCACTGAACAGCTGTTTCTAACACTTTTCCTTCAAGGCTTTAGATAGACCCCCTTCCTTCCATCCTCAAAAATTAAGTACCATCTCTAATCGTAAATATTTTCTCTCACCTTGTCGGGCAGCAGCCAGGAGAGAGTAAACCAGCTGGTCTTTAAAGAGACGGGATAACTTCTGAAGGTCTTTGTAAACACCTGCAACCTTCTCTATCAAAGAAGAGAGAGAAAAAGCTTAACTTCAAGAGGTTATAATGCAAAAATTATGTAAGAATTACAGTTTTCTTATTAGCACAATTTTAATCTGCTTGTGATCTTGATGTGAGCAGCTCTGCAGCTAGAGTGTAACTATCCTGCAAGAAGTCAGTCACTGACAAACTAGAGACCAGTTCCATGGTCGGGCTAAGCTTTCCCTTTGGCCTTAAAAGGCACAGTTAAGGGAAAGACTTGAGATCTCCAGAAATAAACTGACTCTGAAGCTGTCAGAGCTTCCTTTGTCAGATTTCAAAGCTCCTGCCTAACATAAACCCATGTTCTGAAAGCCTGCAAGCTTCATTTCTCTGACAGAAGTATTTTTCCTTTCTGTTCTCTGAAGAAAGAGGAGCCGGAAGACTTTACTGGTATAGTGGACACATTTCAGCACTCAGTTAGTTCTTCTACAGCCTTTCAATTTGACTTGTACATCAGTGACTACACAGAACATAGGAAACTGAGTCAGCCTGGACTGCCAATAACGCAGCTCATTTCCTTCAGAGAACATAAGGATGGTCAGGTCTGTGCTCACAAGGATCTATACTAATCTGCCCTTCTCTCCTCCCTCACTTTAGTTTTCCCTCTAATTCTGCCACTCTGGAGAAACCTATGTGGTCAGCACACGTTTTCTGACAAAAAGAATTTAACAACTACAGTGCCACAACAAGAGTGTAGGTACCACCAACTTCTGAAGTCCTGAGCTGCCAGGCAGAAAGGGGCTATCACTTAGCATGGTTGTCCCAGAGATTCACACATATGCTTAGGACCTCATAAATAACATACAGGCATATGGGCCAAAGGATAAACTGAGCTTTGCAAGGTTCTTTCCTTAAATTGTTAATCCAAGAAATACAATTTGTGCTAACAACAAAGTGTGAGTAAATGGCTACACTCTGAATTCCTTTTACCACAAAGTTATGACTAACCCAAATGGTAACTACATTTTATTCTTTTTTGGTATTCTGTACCTATTTGGTGCTCTACTAAAGCATATTCTCACCCACTGTGTCACTTCTTTACTTTTCAGTTTACTACTATGAGTATCATAGCTCAGACATACCTGGGTCCTGAAAGCAAACAAAGGATGATGGCAATAGCTGGATTCTCTTAACACTCTTAATCTCTTCATTGATTTTTAATGTTGCTACAAATATAAGAAAGACAGACATTTCAAAGTTTAAAACCCAGAGAGACAACAGAGACCACTTCATTACTGAAGTAATACATAGTCCGGAAGTTTTAAGTCTTGCAAAGAACATAAAAGAAGCCAAAACATTGTAGCTGATGCAAATCTACTTCCTTTATGTCTGGCAATGTGTACCAAAGTTCCTATGAAATGAGACAACAAACGTATTTCTACAATATTGCAATGAAAAGGCCAGCTGAATCTCCTAAGGATTAATCTGTTACAACAACAGGGAAAGAAACAGTTAACACAGAGTATTCAGCATCAGGAAGTGGCATCTCCTGCACCTCAGCAACCCACTAATAAAGGTGCAGTTCAAAGCAGAGCACACAAAAGCACACTTAAGTTTTCTCTTCCTAAACAATGGTGATACTTAGGAATGTGCATCCAGGACAAAGACATGACTGACTTACCATTAATAGCAATAAGATCTCCCAGAGGCACACAAGTCAAACCAGCAGAACCTTCTCCACAAAGAGGATGTGTGTACTGTAGCTTATAAACACCATTCCCTCTCCATTTCTCTGGCATAGAGACTGCCTTGGCTTCTATCCCCTACAAATGCAACGTGGTAACAAACACACTGTCATACTTTTGCAACGTACCAATGCTCAGGAGTGAGAAATGGATTAGAAGTCAGGAAAGGGCAGAATGATGTTTGCCGTTCAACTCTTAGGTCAGTCCTAATGCACATTATGACACAGTGATTATCAATATATGTGATTATACACTATTTTCCCCAAAACTAACAACAAATCTAAGTGAAGTTCAGTAATTCTTTGTCCTGATAGGAAAGGACATTCAGTGAGCACTCACACCTATTTCTTTGAGATACATCCTTCATTCTGTCATCCATTCCAGTATTCTGACAATTCCACATAATTAATTTGCTGCACAAAAAAAAAGTTATTGCACCTTTTCTGTGAACTTACAGTATGTGACAGGGCTTTAAGAGTCATAATTTGAAGTTAATTAGGAAACCTGAGTCAACTAACAGGTTTGCTTTCAATTTCAGCATGAAAAGGCTTAGATGGAATATCAGAGATAGTGATACAGATACAATGAAACCACAAGTAAAAGTAGATTCTTTCTTTCCTCTTAAATCTGCAGGGCAATCATCTTCCCTACTTCCAAGCCTGCTCACTGAGATAAACTTCATTCCCAGTGGCAAACGTATTCTTTACATAGTATTTCAAATTATGGGGATGCAATGAACTTAGCAGATTTATTAAATTGGTATTGGTCAACCAGACACCCACACGTGCTTAGTCAGCCTCACTACAAGAAAAAAGATGAGAATTTAAACACCTGCCCGAGACCAAGTCTTTTTCTGCATGTTCAGCCACGTATTAGTAAACATAAAATGCAAATGTAAAGGGAAAAAGTGAATCCAAACATTGTACAGATGTACTGCCATAGGTGCTCGAGTATGATAGCTCTATAGATTAGTAGAACCAAAGCCAAACCTGACACTTAGTTGAATGTGGAATTGGAGACAGTGTTTTGGCAGACCGAGGCCTTGTTAAGCACCACTTGACAGGATATCATTGAGATGACACTGACTCTTAAGGCAGTACTTCGGGGAAGTGCTACAATCTAAGCACATCTGTATATGCTCAACAGTGTAAGGCAGGAGCGGGAGGTTCAGCTGGGTCCCAGTGAGGCTGAGGACCAAAAGACACACAGGGACAGGACTCTTCTTCCACACCTAAAAGCTGCTCTTTAGCCTGAAGACTTTCTGGTCAGGTAAATCAGAGAAGGTGATCCTTCAGCAGCCCCTGCAGCCAACTGACATATACAAAGGCAGAAGCAGATCCTCAGATGCATCTTGTGTATTCCACAGCTTCCCCACACTGACCCAGAAACTGCTGTTTGTTGGTGCACCTACCTACCTGAGGTACATAGCCTGTCTCCATCATGAGAAGATGAACCAGAACGATCAAGGCATCAGTGGCACTGGTACACTCAGCAGAAAGGTAGAGCATCTCTAAGGAATGGGGTATTTCACCATCAGCGGCTTCACTGCACAGCATGGGTTCAGAGGGATAGGAACCTGTACCTTCTTCCAGGTCAGCATCTTCCGGGACTAATCCAGAAGGAAATTCTAGGCTGGATTCTGCCTTCAGGGGAAAGAGAAACATACATTTGGTCAGAAATTATACCTCTATATACATCAACATTATACATCTGCTTATTCCAGCCTGATTTCCCATACAAGTCGTACAGATTCCTTATACCTCCATTTTCTAGCATTCCAGATACGGATTGGGATTATACATGCAGCCTTTGTATTTTTTAATCTTTATAATGCAAACCTTTCATGAAAGAGTCTGTTATTGCATATACTAACTAAAGACAAAGTGATCATAATAGATTAAACCTTCATCAGAATTTTTGCAACATACACAGGAATAATTTAATCGCTGCAGTATCACCATTTCCTTGAAATTAGCCAACATGAACGGCAAGTAACCGAAATGGTAACGTGGGCTGCCAACAAACACAACAGGCCTAAATGAGGGGGGAATCAACCAATGGAGTGCACCTGCTGCCGCTTGAGGAGGACTGTGGCTTCATTGTAGCTTCCTTCATTCTACCAAAATCATAGCCTGTTATTAGTAACTGACAAAACTACACATAGACACATTATTTTAAAAAAGCAGAATGAAAACTGTAAGCAGATTTACTTAAGGGAAGGGTCAGGAAAGGAGGTAAAAAAAAAGAGCCTGTCTCTTGACAGTGCCTCTTGCATCTGCTCAGATCTAGAACCAGTTTCCCGAAGAAGATAGCACTAAGGCAGGTAAGAAACATAATCCTTTCTTCCTTAAGTGTATGTTCCACCAAAAACATTTACTTCTGTAAACCTGAAACACTTTGGGCTCTCTGAATTAGCTTCTGTGCCACAGTAATATACAATGAATAGAGACAAATTTCCATTCAAATAACTGAATACATATCAGACAAGTATAAGGAGCCAAATCTTCTGAAGAGATTCTTTCCTATGTACTACAGCAACTGACACAACAGGATACCTTCTTTTTTGCCTTGTGCTATACAGGAAAATTCTCATGTACTTACTCTCTCATCACTCTCTTGAACTTCCACCTGAGCTTTCTCATTGTTAGATTGCTCATTCTGCCCTTCTCCTTTAGGACTGTTGGCCTGACTTTTGTTGAAGGTCAAGGTGGACGGCTCATGACCATTCTGAAGTGGGGGAGCAGTAGAAGGAGGAGGAGGTAGGCTGGGTTGTCCATCTGGCTCTTCTAGTAATAAGCAAATCAAATCACCAGAAACAATCCCGTATGAAGCTAAGGTCTTCTGATCCTCTGTGAGAGCATCTTTTCTGTTCAATGTTATTGAAAATGTGGTATCAGAACTGCAAAATAATTTAAAAAAAAGCCATAAGGAAACACGGTTGGCTGCACCTGGATAGCCACACACTCAACACGCCAATTGGTGCTATGGTTTAGTTGACCTGGTGGTGATTGGTCAAAGATGGACTTGATGATTTTGGAGGTCCTTTCCAACCTTAATGGTTCTATAATTCTACAGTTAGAAATGCATACTGCATATTACAATAGTATTGTGCCATGGGGTTTAATACATTCTAATTACCTAAATGTTAAAGAAATAGGGGAAACAAGATTGTATGAAATTATTTCCCCTGTGTTTCTTGCCAAGTACATTTTAAGTTGCTGTAGCTGCTTGGTAAATGAAACTTCATTTACAGAAATTGCTCATAAAACAGTTATGAAGGAAAGCAAACAAGTGCCCTTCAAAATAGAAGATATCACAGCTAGGAAAACAAGCTCTAAATAAACTACTGCCTCAGATTATTTAAAAATAAAGAGTGTTGAAGGCTCAAACAACTTGGTTTCCCATCAAGCTAAACATTAATTTCAAAGATCAGCAGCCGTCCTGTGGAATGCTAGCTGCAAATGAGGGTAATATCGTAAGATGTTTCAGGCCAAGAAAAACCAGAAATGAATCTGGTTAGCAGGGAAGCAGCTACCCAGTATCAGCTATAAAACACACCCACGGCAGCAAGACAAGCAGTAACTTCAGATTCCTCCTGCCCACACTGCTGTGTGAATCACCAGTGAAACACCAGCACGTCGGACCTAATTAAAGGTTTGTGATACAAACCCTTCAGCCACCACCAGAAAACGCTTCCCTTTTACAGGCGATTCTTAAAACGATTCTGCAGGCTTTAGTCTCCTACATAGGATGCCGTGAGTTCTTCACAGATAAAACGTTTATGAAACTTAAGCCAAGATTCTCCAGGAAGCCTGAGAGAAGTGTAAACCTGAGACCCTACACCACTTTCTAACATAAGGGCCGCGCAGAAATCTCAGTCAGCTCTGGCCGACCTGCAATCCGCATTTCACAGCGGAGCAAGCCCGAAGTTTTGCTTTCCCGTTCCGCAGTGGCCAGCCGGGAAGCAGCCCTGGTCCCAAGGCTGGGCAGCCGGTGCCGTGAGCCGGATAAAGCCGCCAGGCCGGGAGATGTTAATCCCCGAGATGCGTTACCGGGCCCGGGCGGTGCCGCCGCAGCAGCGCCGCCCCCGCCCCGCAGGGGGCAGCACCGCGGCCCCGGGGCAGATCCCTCCCCCCGCACCGCGTGGTACGGCCCCACCGGCCCAGGCCGCGCACGGTCGGGATCACCTCCCCCCCGGCAGCCCCTCACGATGGTTCGCTCCGCTCGCTACCTGTACCCCCAGGCGGGCAGCAGGGCCAGGCGCAGCTGCGCGCGCAACTCCCCCAGCGTTGGCTCCGCCCCCTGCACCTCCAGGGCTGCCGTTCGCTTCTGCAGCCGGACGCGGAGCTTCATGGCGGCGGCAGCGCGACGGGGGGAGGGTCTCCGCCCCCACCTCGCGCCCCGAGCGGGCCCCGCCGGGCAGCGGCGGCGGGGAANGCCCCCACAGGCGGTGCGGGAGCCGCCATTGCTGGGGGTGTGAGCGCGTTGCGGCTTCTGCGCCCCGTAACTGCTCCGTTCTTCCTCAGCTGCTTAGCGTGCGATGGATGAGCTACTGGCGGCTGTGATTCCTGCTCCTGGGCTGCCTGACCCCGCGTGGCGAGGCTGGTTGGGCCGCCCCCCTCCTCCTTCTCAGTGTAACACAGGGTCAGGTGACGTTCTGTAGCCAAAACTGCCAGGGAGAGCCTGGCTGGGTGTTAAACTGTAGGCGAGGGTGGAAATGCACGAGGGGAAAGGCTGGAGGAGGATGCCGTCTCCGAGAGGGTTTAGTTTCATAAAGAAACCACTTTTTTTTTTTGGCCAGACTGCTGAGTTGTCACCTCAGAGATAATGGTACAACGACTGTGGGCAAATAATCTCGCCAAAAGTAAGAAGTGGTACAATCTGAAGTTCGCTGGCTTCAGTTCCCCTTCACCTGTCATACTTGGAAAAAAGCCCTTCCCCACATCTTGTATCTGGAAATGCACACTTGGCAGGAGTATAATGTTGACTGGGTTGACTGAATAATGCAAAAGGCAAAAATTCTTTCAAGTTTTCACTTTGTTTAGGGAATTCCATTGAATTTTTAAAAGCGGTAAATTCAGAAGTAACTTGGAACAATGCATATTCTCTGATCATCTTGGTTTTCTTTCTAATGATAAAACTTGGCTTGCACCACATTTCTCCATACAAAGAATAATGCAAGAAAACTGGAGTGCTTTCTAGGAATCTAATGCTAAAATAATAAATCACAAGACCTAGCTTGCACAGCTACCACCAAGTACAAGTGCTTATTAGGGCCCTATTCAGATTGCTTAACCCTGTAGAAACAGCCTTGCTGACTTCTTTCAGCACCTAGGGGCCCAGTCAGAAAAAGGAGACTGAAACTTCAAAAAATCCTTTATTCTGGGCTGCAGGTGAAATCTCCTTTATGCACAATCTGAACATGGCCATCCAAGCTATCCAATTCATTTTAGAGTTGGCTGTCAGATGTGTCTCAAACTGAAGGGCAGCCATCCTGTGGTTTCAACATGTCAATAAATTCCTCAGTGGAAAGGAGAGGCTTGTACCGAAGGTGATGAAAGGGAAGAGACTACTGGGCTGCAACACCGCTCTGGAAGAGCTGATGCTCATTACAATCAGCGTGGTGTAATTTATCAGGTCCTCAGTGACAAATACTAAAACAAGTGGTTTCCTGAGAAGCTGCATCCTTTGCCACTACCCTTTTTGAAGGAGTGCTTATGCAGTCATCATCAAATGGGGACACATCCTGGATAAATCCAGCAGAGTGGGTTGCTGCAGCAGAGGGGGATGAAAGTGGAATTGTCAAAGAGGTAGAAAGGAGAATACGTGAGCAGCAGTGTGCCACTGTGCTTCTCAGAAATTGTTTGCTCTCTCTTGAAGAGGGTTGAATCCAAAGTGAGTCATGCTGCTGCCTCAACATCGTTACCATTTTCTTTTGGCCATGGATGTCCTACTCTGTTTCATTCGTCAGAGTTCTCCCTGTCCCAGCCGCCTCCCGTTACCCACTGGCTCTATGGCATCTTAGTCTGTGCTCCTTTGGACGGGAGGAGGCTTCCCTAGCACGAGGAATGCCCGTGGCTGCGGTTGTGCTGCTGCCAGTAGAACCACCTTTCCTGTAGCTTTCACAAGCTGAAGCGATTGTGTGACATAAAATGGTTCAGTTTCTCAGGAGCTGACTAGTCATTATTAGGTAACCAGCTACACCACTTACAAGAGAGCATTTTTGCTGCCATTCTGTGAATTTTTCCTTTGAACTTTATGAGTCATGCTATAATGTAAGGTTTAGACACGTTTTCCATGCAATGTAAGGTTTAGACACATTTTCCACACAGCAGGAAAACCTCCTAGGAAACAATTAGGATGAAAGGCTATAACATTTTCCTCAGCTTTCAAGTCTGGCAAATTTCAAATGACTCAACACCACCAATATTTTTTCCCTCACACATCATTCTAGAAAGGGCTGTTACTTGATGAGTTACAGGTTTACTCCACCATTTTAATTTCGTCTCAGTCTGCAGGCAGGGGGCTTTCAATGGCCATATATGAAGTTGACCTCTGGCTGGGAAGGGCACTTGTCAAATTAGTACCTGTGTGCTTAGAGGCTTGAATAAATGGTTGTGTACAGAAGAATTTTGACTTCCAGCATAGTTCAGTCTTATCAGAAATAGTGAATTATTTTTAAGTCTAATTCGTTAAGATAATACACAGTATGATGACAAAAGAAAGCTCTTTGTCAGTAGCTTGGAATGGTTGTTGAAGACAATGTGGTTTCTCTGCTCAAAGTACTTTATTGAGGATGTTTCTTTCCCTCATAGTCAGTGTAAAACACAAGCAATAGAACCTGTTTCACCAAAGCTGTAAAACCCTACTGATAGCCCTAGTGGGTGCTCTTGAGGAATTTGAAATTTAAAGCTGTAGTCCTGTTGACCAAGTCAGAGGAGAACTATAAAGTGTAAAGGTCTCTTTGGTTCCGTTACATACCTCATGGGAATTTTTTTTTTCCTGAAAGATGAGTGTGGTAATAAAGCTGTGAGCCAGTGGACCTTTTCTGTTATTTTTCTTCGTGTATTTGCCAGTACAAGTAAAGTATTTTATAATATGTATAAATAAATATATGTGTGTATATATTAACTTAGGATGCTCATATTTTCAATGACAAGAGTCACGCTGAAAGATGGGATAAAGTGTGGGATGGGAAGGAGATGGGTATGAAGGCTGGAGTATCATCAGGAGCTGAAGTGCCGAAGTCTGAAGTGCCATTTGAACTGTGCCAGTGGAGGAGGAGATTCAAATCAAAGCTGGTGGAGGGAACCTCCTAAATTCTTGCAGCTTGCTGGTGGTCAGCTTTACTCCTAGAAGGTATTTTAAAGCCCTCTGTGCTGACGCTCTATGCAGTGAGTGGAGCTCTGCATTACACCATCTCAGGTGGGCTGTCTACAGATGGCCCTTAAACAGTGTGGGGAGTTTGCTTGTGTACCTCTTAACTTCTGTTTCTGATTAGAATCCTGATTGTATGGAGCAAAAGACCTTCTGGCGGTTTTCCTAGAGTTTGCCAGATTGCTTCAGACCCTTTTAGCTACCACAGTGTTTTTTCTTGGATTTGCATGTTTTTAACAATATCAAATTGCTGGGAGTTGTGTGCTGAGCAAAAGTATTTGAAGCGACGCACCAAGGTCAGAGTTTGATGTCTGTTCATTAGCAGACTAAAATCACATTTCTCTGGGTAGTAAAAACAGGCTCATTTTTTTTTTCTTAGGGAGGTAACTGCCATGTACCTCTTAGGAATCTGACAGGACTGCAATTCTTGTGAACCTAGGGCAGTGGCTGCCCAGGCTGAGAGTGCGTCGTGCTACTGTCAGCTCCCTGAAAGGAACGGAATGGTTGTACAAGAGACTGACGAGTGAGCTAAACAACGGGGAGAAAAGCAGAGAAGAAAGCTTAGAACAGACCTATGCAAATGATGGACTCAGGTCTGAATCCAGGCATCTTCCAGACAAATAATGCCTGCTGCATTCCTGTTCAGTGTCTCAGTGTTTTTTACATTCCCTCTCTCTTGGGAACCAGCTTAAGTTCACCCCACAGTTCTTAGCTGTGAGGGCAGCGTGCAGGGCAGAGCCAGAGCAAGGACAGCGATTTTTGTTTTTCTAAATGGACTTTGGTAAAAATGATCCTCGTAGTTCTGGCTCAGGTACTAGGATAGGGCAGTTACAGAGGTCAGCAACATTAACTCAATGGATCGAAACAGTGACAATGTTTTTTTCCATCAGCTCATCAGACAACTGCTTCCCAACATTGTTATCCATTGTTAACAGATTCTGTGTAGGCACTACAGCTATGCTATTTATTTTGCAGCCTGGCGTAGATTAATAGTTCTCTGGCAACCCTGCTCCAAGGCCTTGAAAACCTTTATGAAGGGCATCAGTATTAAAGCCACACTTAGGAAAAGCTGTGGTAACACAAAGCTTTTGCAAAGCTGCTGAAAAATAAGGGAGTGTCCCAGACGTACTCACAGACACAACCTGTGGGGTAGGAGCTGCCATTTCCTCCTGGGGATTCTGTTTTAAGATTTCACTGAGCAAGATTGACGGCTGCCTCATGAGCTGGGAAGTGGATAGCATTACTTTCTACGCAGAATGCAGGAAACCATGACCAGGAACTTACTGAAGTTTTTCTCATTCTGTGGGTACTTCCAGTAGCTGTGGAGAGAGATCATCTGCTTTTATGTCATTTACCAAACTTCTGTCTGTGTCATTTGCTGTTTTATTTAAGCATTCCTGCCCATGTATCTCTTCTGTCAACCGTATAAACTTTATATTCCTTTTCCCTCAAGAGGTGATTTTCCATATGGAGTATCAGTGTGTAGGAAGGGTTAAAATCCTGAGGCTATTGAGTCCTTTTCGATTTGACACTGTTGAGTGAGCTGCAGAAACCCTACCTCTTCTTGAGTATACTCCAGAGTAACTAGAAACAGTGGAGCAAAGAAGGAACTGAAAAATCCAGTCCCAGTTCTGTAATAACAGCAGAGATATTTGGGAAACTAAAGTGCTCCTTCTGGACTTCAGGTTGGGTAGACTCTATATTTGCTATCATGTTTGAGAACTGTCTTGTGTTTGTTAACTAGTGAGGTTTCTAAATTTTTGAAAGTGAAAGAAATTGTTCTGTGGGTTGTAGACTGGAGAATCTTGTACAGGACCAAGGCAAGACAATGACAAAATTCTTTTTCAGATATACTCTATTCTGAGGATGGTCAGTTTAAGTTAATGTGTTTTAATGGTTGTGTTAAACTTTACAACATAATTATGGTAATTTTTTTTTCTACATCAAGAGCTTGCTGAGTTCTTAGGCAGATTTCAGCTGTAATCTTTATTGTGATTTTTATTAAAAGTTTTTGCAGATTGCTCACAAAGGAGAAACCAGATGTGGTATCTACAGTCTGGTAAGTAGAGTACTTCATTAGGGTGAGACAGGTACACAAGCTGAAACAAAGGAGTTTTAAATCTTTTTCTCTACTTCAAGTACTTGAATGCACTATCTCTGTGAAGACAAAAGAATCGAGAGAATTATTTACATACAGAAATCGATCCATGCCTGCTCAGTTACTCAAGATAAAATTCAGAGCAATTTGTCTGACACATATTGTCCTCAGCAGTGCAATTGGCAGCTCTCATTTAGACTATCAGGCAGCTGACAAGTTCCTTCTGCTTAGGTCTGTCTGCCTCAGTCATCTGGCTGACCTTGTACAATCGATCCTAGCATCTGAGAGAGGCTCCGGGATGAAACCAAGAGTATCAGCACTGGAGTGCAAAAGTAAAGCTTGTTGGTGTGAGGAAGCAGTATGAAATGATAGCATCTTTTATTCCCGTGGCAGTTCAGTTTCTTTCAGCTTTTTACCCGACATACTTTAAGATCCAAACAAGAGCTAATCAACTCCAAAGCACGCTAATGACCAAGATTGCTGGTTTCTGTTCCTCAGTGTGAATGAAATGCTATGGGAATGAGGTATCTCATCTCCATCAGTGTTTCTAGAAATCCTGCTAGATAAATACCTAGTAAATATCCATGTCCTTTAATGATAGAAAAATCTGTCTTTCTGGTTTTACACTGATTTTTAATTGACCCTTGTTAATCAGGATTGAAAGTGGCATGTTTGCAGGAAAAGTTACGACACTTTTTGGAAAATGTTTAAGGTATGTGACTTCAACAGGCTATTGTGCGTAATACAACATTGCTACCTTAAAGTATTTATTTTGAGTTGCTTAAAATAGAGAAAACCAAAAAGGCATAAGAACTAGAGATGGACCAATTAAAGGGTGCATTTTCAAAATTTGTCACAATGTTACATTTTCAGAATGTTTTTTCTCTGAGACTACTTCTTGTTGCATAGCGTCCTGGGATAACTTTGTAAGGATTCCTCGAAGAACCAATTTCAGGGCAATATTGATAGTGCATTTTGTCTGTCTTATAGTAGGAAATCTACCAAAGACCAGTTATTTATGAAGTGCTGGGTAGAACATAGATTTAAAACCATTTAGAGTCTACCTGGTAATACTAATTTGAATACAGAAGTAAGACTACCAAAGGGTGGTGGGGTGTGGGGCTTTTTGGTGGAGGGGAGGGTTTGTGCTTGTTTTAAATGCATTTCTGTGTTTTCTAGCAGATTATGGAATACATTGTGGAATCAAATGGAATTGATTATGGAATCAAGACAATATGATACTTGTTAGAAATCCAGGAATGACTTTATAGACTCCAAATTACTGGGAAACTAGCAAGACCTGTTGCTACTGATTAATTAGCATGGTTTTATCCATAGGCAGGTATCATGATCACAATCAGATGTGTTAGAAAAGCATGTACCACTCCCCTCTGTGATAAGCTCAGCATAAAGTTATTATAGGTCCCTAATAAACAATTTTCTAATGCAGCACTGGGAAGACTTGAAGTTGTCTTGAGAAACAGTATTGTTATTTCTAGGAAATTGAGCAGTGGCTGTCATTGATAGTGAAAATCAGGATGAATACAAGAATTTTGAACAAAGAAACCTTACTTTTGTACTAGGAATGTGTCACAGAAAGAAACAATTTGTCTCAGCTTTTGTGAATCTGTGTTGTGTGGTTATGTCCCACCATGCAGTGGCTCAGAGCCTGCTTTGCACTCAACTGCGTCACTGCATTCTCATGCCAGGACACGCTTCCCTACTCCTTTGTGATCACCATGTAATTCTCACACATGCTTTGAATTTACCCTTCCATTCCCTTCTCATGTAATCTCATTTAATCAATCTCATGTAGCAGTGTCTGACCTACCTTATTTTATTAGACCAGCAGATTCAGTTGAAAAACTTTGAGACTCTCAAATTTGGTATATCCTAGGGAGGCTATGTGTATAAAAAGAAGGTGTTGTTAATAGAGGAAGACAAACCTGCTCCTCCTTGACTGGGATTGCTTTGTCATGCTCGCTCTGCAGGAGGTAGCACAGATGGTAAGATAAAACAGCCAAGACATGGGTGTGGGGAAAGGATAGAGTAGTGGAGCAGAACCATTCAGTCTCACCAACAGCTAGCGCCTGCCAAAGTGATATCCGAAGAATCAGAAATATGTGCCTGCTCCCACAATGATGGCTTTATGCAATAAAATCATTAACTAAGGCTCTCTTGCCTATCCATCCTTGTACAAGTTTCATTGAGGAAAGTAATGGATACAGACTTTTTGCAACTCATGGTATGCATAATTTATGAAAGCATTTGTATCATGCATGTTATTAACAGATCCGTGACAAAGGTGAGAAGATGCTAAAGACATGGTATTTTTTCCTGCTGTGTTGGCTGTCCTTGGGGCTTGAGGCTAATCCTGGTCTTAAAGTGAGGATTACTCAGAACGGGCTGGACTATGGTATGTCTAACATTGCCAGAGGTTAGTTTATCATAAATACTCTTAAGTACAGAATATTGTTTCTTAATAGAGGTGCAATGTACAGAATATTGTTTCTTAATAGAGGTGCAATGAAGGAACAAGCTTCTTAAATATTGAAATAGAATACATTCCTTTTGTCACCTCACACCAGGAACACTCTGTCTCTTTCGTCATTTATTTCCTTTTTGTGTGCATCCCAGGTGTAAATTTATCCTTTATTGATGACTGCATTCTCCTACAGTCCAGTAGTTTCTACTATATTCTTCATATCTATATACTTTCTTAGAACCAGGATTAGATGGTCATACAATTGCTCCATTTTTTAAAGTGTCAAAAACCTGACTTAAAGTGCAATACTTAGTTGAAGATAATCAGATACAATTGGGGAATAAAGCTTACAATTTTGGAACAGCCACGTAGCTGCACATCTTTACTCTCACTCCTGCATTTGGCATGGGACAGCACCTGCATGTGCTGTCCTTTAAAAAAAAAAATCTAGTGACTGCCGTAATTCTACCCCTTAACAGAAAATTTCCACAATATATTTTCCATACTCTTTCTATTCATGCTAACTTTCACTGTCTCTTACCTAAGGCTTACTCCATGGGTGCGGAGGGCATGTAGTAGAATTTCAGTTGTTTACAGAATTAATATTAGAAATAAAGGTTAACAAGGCACAAATTCAACAAAGACTGGGTCATGCTAAGGATTAATCATCATTTAAGTACTGAACATGCTGACAGGTAAACAATGGACTTGTGAGATGAAAAATAAAAGGGTTTATTCTGTTGAGATGAAAGCGAGGATCAGGTCCACTTATTTTGCTGTTATGAGCATTGTTTTAAAAGCTTTTGAGGAGTTGAAAAGTGCAGGGCAGACATCAATCACCCAAAACTGTATTGATCTCCCTTGTTTCCTAGGGATCTCTGATGCCTTTAGAAATGGGACTTCAACCTGGTGTTTCTTAGTGTGAGCACAGCAGTTTTTGTGACAGTCAGCGTGGCCTTCCAATTGCTGACTGAACAGACTAAGTTGGCACACCCCTGCATTAGTAATAAGAGCAGATTAACAGTGCTCCTCCCAAAGGTATTTCTCATATTTGAAGAGCTTGGTGCCTGACATATCCTTTCCCTTAATGTGAGATTTGAAGGCTGAGGCAGTAGATCCTGCCTTCATGCTTCTTGCCTGCTACAAGAACCTTGAGAGAAATTCCACCTGAGATCACTGGCTGCCTTCACTGACAGTCATAAGAGAGCTTTAAGTTATTTCAGTGAGAGCCCATATTTTGCTTTGGAGACAGGAATTCCCAGATAATCATAACTTACTGCTCCTTCATGAAAGATGCATTTTATAAAATGGTATTCCAGTGTTGAGTTATCACAAATTTCAATTCTCTGCTTTTCAAATACTATGGAGCCCAGCGATGAAAAAAACCCAGGTGTTTTGCATTCAGCAATTGTGAGGTCAAAAGCTATAGACACTCAGGGTGAAAACATCTGAAAGCAGGACATCATTCAGTATTAAAGTTTAAGTTATGTCTTAATCAAAGATGAGCAAAAAGAAGGAAGGCACAAGGAATTTGGGATTTAAATTTCCTAATAAATTTGCTAAAAATAATTTGCTCTGTTTGTTGATAATAGGGTCTGTGTATATTAATGCACAAATAGCATTGAAACATTCAAGAAAGCAGGGATTCCTTAAAGCAAGGAAAGAAGGTAAGGAAATAAGTCAGACATCTGCAGCAGGCTGCAATGGTTTAGGTGCAGAGGCAAAACATATGTACTGTGAAAGAAACGGAAAGAAAACATTTTAGAGGATTGTCTTTAGAAGTCAAACAACTTCTGTACATAAGCAACAATTCAGATAGTTCTGCATTTGACATACTTCAGATGCATATATCACACTTTTTCCATAAGTAACCACTACATAGACAGGTTGCCTTGCTACTTCGTAACTGGCTTTTTCATTCAACAGATATGAGGCAATCTGAGGTAAAGCTGATGACCAAGTGTTTCCCAAGGCCACCCACATTATGAGTGAAGTAAAGGGAGTATAAGAATTTCAGAAACCTGACACAAGCTCTAGAATATGAAATACAACTCAGGGACAAAATGATCCTAACAGATTATCTTGATCTTGGATTAAATGGCTTATATGTGAGGCTAAGAGAAGTTGTAAATGGGTATATTTGTAGTTGGAAGGAGATCTAGGTAAAGATCATAGAATCAGAGTGTTGCAAGAACTATGTTAAAAATTATGATTAAATTATTCAGCAGTATATCTGGACCTTCAGGTGCCTGAATCCAATCTGCAAGGCATGTGTTTTCCTATGTCCCCTTGTAGGCAGGAGGATTGGAATGGAGCTCCTGAAGCAAGAAGTATTGAAAGAGACTTTCCCAAGCTGGAGTGGGCAGGAGAGTTTCTCAATTGTTAATGTCAACTACGTCATTTCAAGGTAAGTAAAGGAAATCCATTTCAAAGCTCTAGGATGAAACACCTTTTAATTACCACATTGCAATAATTTCGCAGCCACTGCTTTGTTCAGTGTAAAATTTTAGTGGTTCATCTAACTCTGCTTCTGATTTGTTTTAAAAGTACTTGTTCTGCTACACTCAAGAGATGAGCTTTATAAAGCTTCTGAAGGAGCACCTTGGCTGGTTTTTTTCAGTTGGTTTGTATCAGAGTTTGGGGCAAGACAAGTATAAGCATGGCTATGATACAGTAGGGGAAATGGGTGGGAAAGAGGGCAGGATCGGTGTTATTAAGTCTGCTCCTATGAAGGACCTGTAGCAATGAAAATAATCTGTTTGTGTTTAAGGAAAAAAAGCCAAAAAAGGGATAAGATGAAAATGTGTGCAGGGGATGATGTATCTTGGCTGATGTGGCAGGAAGATGCTTTTTACAGAATATTTTTGGATGAATTTACATTATAAATTATCATTTTGACAGGATAGGGCTCAACAACTCTTTACTGAAGAGGAAAATCTTTTTACCAGGAGCAGCCAGAAGAAAAAACAGTTTTACAGAGTTTCCTACAAGCTCTTCAAATATGGAGATTAATATAAAAGCAGATCTTTCTATGGCCTTCAATCCCACCTTCCAATAGGCTATAAACAAAAAACCAAGAGAACATGGAGCCAGATTCTTCCAAGAGTAGACAGTGAAACAATGATGAACAAAAGGCATAAGTCACATCAAGAAAAAAACCGAAGTTAGCAAAAAATTCTAGGGAGCACCAGAACAAGGGCTGAAAATGTTGGGGAGTCTGCATTCTTGGATGAGTTCAAGACTCAAGTGGGCAGAGTCTCTGAGTTGTATCAGCTTTGAGTAAGAGGTTGAACCAGAAAAAGCTCCTGAGGTCCTATTTCAATCTAAATTATTGCATTATTTTCAAAAGCCGTATTCAGTCCCCCAACCATAGTTCTTGAAATTGGCAATCTTCCCAGTGTATAATCTGATTTTAGCTCACAGCAAGCAAGATACCTAGAGGCAGTCTTACTGCCTGAGATGTTATTGGAAAATTATGGTCATTTTAACTAAAAGGAGCTGGTGCCTTCTGCCCCAGGGAAAGCAGATTAAAGGCAATTGTTTCAGAGATCTCTACCAGATAGCAGGGAACAATAAGGAATGTATACTACATGATAAGATGACATCTGATATCTTTACAATGTTCAGCTCAATTCAACACACCCATCTGCAAGACAATATCCTTGAATATCAGAAATATTTGTTTTGTCAGGGAAATATTCAAGTAAGATTTAATTTAGAAAAATGGATCCTCTCCCAAGCCCTTTGCTTAGGCAAGGAAGCAGAATGGGAAAACAAAACCTTTGATGGTCTTCAGCAAATGCTAGCATTCAGACAACCTGGATTTATTTATAGATGTAGCATCTGGGATTAAACATAGATTTATTCTTTTCCTGGCAAGAAGATTTCACTTTAATGAGTTCGTTCTTCTCCCAAGGGAAGGTTTTTGTTTAAAACAGACACCAACCAACCAACCAACCAACCAACCAAACCACACCCAGCCCCCCCGTCGGCCAAATATCAAGTATTCTTTTTCCAAGGATGCTACAAGGTGTAATGGTACAAGTATTTCCTAAATACAAATATTTCCTAAAATACACATGAGTCAGTCATTTCTAAGAAATTCTTTTACTGAAGCATAGACTTTGCCTTTTATAGCAGAAGGGTTTTCAGTGATCAGAGGTCCTTAGTCTTTTGGTATGCGGTCTAATAATCCCCCTTTCTGTATTCTGTAGGCTCAGAATTAATGGTGTGGATTTCCCAGAAACTTCTGCTTCCTTTATTCCTGGCACTGGCATTTATCTGTCAGTGGCACAGGCTTCTGCTACAATCAGTGCAGGCTGGAGAATACACGCATGGCTACTGTAAGTATTGTACAGGGTGCAGGTAGGAGGGCTCTGGGAGAAGGATTGCAAATGAAATTAAGCAATATAGTGGGTAATTACTTTTCAGGTCAGATATGCTTTATCATTTAACAACAATCCAACAACAATCTATTTGGATAAACTTCTTAAGAAGGAAACATCCCCTGACAGCTAATGTTGTTCTGTGAGGTTTTTAAATTATTCTACCCCACAGGTCTCTTTGGGAAGTATCAGGTCAGACATCTGTTAACATGCTCAATTTTTCCAGAGTGTATATGACATGATATTCCATGAATATTCAAGACCACGGAGTTTGCAGTGGCCATATTTGTTACTTTCTTTGTATAGAATAGCTGGAAGGTTGACTCTATAGCTAATTATCTATGTGCTGGTGCAGTGTATATTGCCTTCCAAAGAGCTCCTACTGAAGGAAGGGCACTGTTGCAATGCCAAACATTCAGAACTTCAGAAACTCCAGAATTTGGGTTGCTATGGAAAACTGACTTAGCTTCGTAAGCCTGTGCAGTGTAAGATTGTCTGTAATGACATGATTACATACTGTTTTTTCCACTTACCTCAGCATTTTTGCAATAGAATTTTAATACAACAGTATTAAATAGTATAGCTTTTCTTGGGAGTGGGGAGGGCTAAAACTTCTGGGATATCAGAAAAGTTTGCAAGATGCTAATCTCTACAATTTGGGTTAATGGAGCAGCTGGTGACAGCAGTAGGCATTGCTCTGTTGTGAGCCAGATAGCATAGCAAGATGGATCACCAGGCTGCAAAATTTCACAGCACGTCCTGATTCCAAAGGAGCATGGACATGCAGTTCTGCATTCTGTCTCAGTGAGACTGGTGGCTGGAAACTGTCACTGTGCCCCCAGCCTCTCTGTTGTTTCTTCTGTTGTATCACTATTGTGAGGAAAAAGATACCGTGTTCAGCAGGGCAAAACAGCTATGCCTAAACACTGAAGCCACCTCTCCCTCCTGCTGAAGGATAAGGACCTGGGCATAATGTGGAGAGACTCCAGGTGTATGAAACACAAAAGACTTCAGAGACAGCAAGGGAGGCAGGGAGTTATTCAGAATTTCACAGAGCAGATCGTGGGACAAGTGGTCAAAGGCAGCTTTGGTGTAGTTTAGGAAGTGAAAGGGGGTTTTTGCCTTTTGAAAGATTAATCTGTGCTGCTTGTTCAATATGACATTTTGTAAATGACTGTAGGTTTAGACAGATCCAGAATATGCCCTACTCCATCTCCTCCATTTTCTAGTCCTACGTGCTGCTTTCAGCATAGCAGGCTAAGAGGGGCCAGCTGAAAATGAGCTTTCCAAGTGAGACGACTGACAAACCACGCCTCCTGGGCTGTTTCCAGAATGAGTAAGATGGATCTTATCACAGCTTTTTGTGATAGTGTTATTCATTTCCATTCTAGTGCACTTCCAGTTCTCAACCCAGTCCTTTTCTCCACTATGTCCCAGAGCACTCTGCAAGTCACAAAACTTCCTTATGGGCCCATTGCTCCTGAAGACTGGGAGCTCTGACCCTGCCTCAGTGAATCAGGATTCCTTCAGAAGAAAAGCATATATAAGGTTGCAGGAACAAGAGACATAAGTAGCTGTGTTGCTCCCCATCTCCCAGGTAGCCCAAAAAAGGGAGGAGGGCTGAGATCCTTTTGTGATGATCTGTGTCCCTGAATGATGAGTAAACCTAGGTTGGCAGGATCTCTAGAAGTAATTTTGTCCAGCCTTCTGTTCAAAACAGCAGTCACCAGACTAGACCAGGTCAGCTGACTAGTGATGTTTTTTGGCCAAGGATGATGATGCAACAACCTTTCCAGTAGCTTGTCCCAATGCTGCATAACTCTCCTTGGGAAAATATTTTTCCTAATGGTTTCTGTGATGATGGTTTGGATAGAGACTGGAAAATGAGAGTCTTAAGAGTGGTGCTTTTTCTGCTTAGACACTTAATGAACATATATGAACTGAAAGGGGAGGTTTTAAATGGTAATGGTGATAGGAGAGACTTTGTGACTGGCAATACTAGACACTGGTTTGGTCAGGGGCAGTTTAGGGTAAAAATTAATCTTTTAGGATTGCAGCTTCTTTTTTCCAGGAATTGTGTTTTGCCTAAAAAAATTAAGAGGAAAGTGGAGAGACTCATGGTTTGAACTTCCTCTTGGACAGGGCTCTTTCTCTGTAGCATGGTGCCACCACTGTAGTAATGCCTGAGAAAAGAAAACCCAAGTAATCAAGATGAAAGGGTGAAAAATTGTGCTTTCAGTGTCAGTTCTGTTACAGTAAATGAGGTTTTTATAAGGCTATTCTAACATCCATTCAACTCACTATCCTACTGAGTTCTCTACAGCTTTTGCAACTCCTAACCATAGTCCTAATACTTAAATTTTCTGGAATTTAGGTATAAAGCGATTTCTGTTGGGATCTTAGTAGGGATTTTTACAGAAAGGAGAATGAATGGGTTTGGGGCTGGACACAAAATAATGGAGTAATATATAGATTTAAAAGAGTTATGAAAGCCTGTTACTGGAAAGAGCAAAGTGGGACAATTACAAAGTTGATAAAACTTGGGTTATATATTTATTAGCTAACTGGCTTCTGCTGTTGCAGTCCCAGAGACCTTCAGGGTGATCTGTCATGAAGAACTGGAATGTCTTGTGTTTCTGTGAAATTGTGACATTTTTGTAAACTTGTCAAATCCTGCACAACACTGGAAAATCAATTTCCTTGAAATGTATGCATATAATCTGTTTTTGAATACCAAGCATATCCCTAAAATACTTTAATCCCTAGAAAACCCATTCTTCATTCTAGATAATAGAAGCAAGAAGTCCTTTCAAACTTGATTTACAGGCCGTTTCTTAAACTGTTCCCTTACAGCAGATGTTTTCTTGACTGAGTTTGGCTTTTTTTTCCCAAGCAGCAGAGACCAAGGAGAAATTACTGTGTCCATCTCAGGACTGTTTGTTGCAGTTATCTTCGAAGTGTCACGGGATAGCACAGGCCACTTGTCCATGTTGCTACACAGTTGCCAGCTGAGCATTGATAGTGTAAAAGTCAAGTTAAGTGGAGGATCTAGGTATGTACAGTAAATTTTCTAATTACCCTGTGGGAAGTGGCAGGGTTTGTACCATAAGGGACACTTTTCAAATTTTGATTTCTAGGGATCCAGCTATAGGATATGATTAACTATTGAAGGCTCTGAAAAGACATTTTTAATTATCTGTTTTCAAAACCAGACTCCTTTGCTGAGTGTGTGAAGTGCAGTTAATCTACATTTCTTCCTGTATGTGCCAGCAAATGAGCTGACTAGACTTACTGCAAATGTGAGCATTGACATTTGACCATATTAGAGAGTACAAGATTGCAAACTGGGGGTTGCAGATGTAAAGGTGATCTAGACTGATTAAACCTTTTGACAAGCTGACCTACAATTTAGGAATAAAGCTTTCAGAAGAGAATAGGAAACAATGCTTACAGTTCTTATTATGATTTTCTAGAATTTTTTTCTTACTCATAGACAAAATATGGCTAATTGAGCAGCATTTATCAACACGTTAACACGAACATTCACAACTTTGCAGATTGCCTTCTATACAGCTATTCTGAGACTCAGACCCCCTAGATTTGTCTGAGACTCTCAAATTAATAAAAACAGTCAACTGTTCAGTCTACTACAGTGCTATAATTGCTTCTCATTAATATAAATGACATTGATGTCCCAGTCTGCCAGATTTTATATTTCAAAGATTTCAATCCATGGTAAGAAAGCCACTGTGTTAATTTCCTTTCCTCCAGCTGGATCTACAGCTTTCTATCTGGTTATCTTGAGAAGCCCATTCATACCAAATTGGATGAAAGTGTAAGTTTGCAAAGATGGTTTCAGTTAGCGAAGGGAGGAGTTAAAACACAGGCCTTACGTTTCTGACTTGTCTCTCTTTTCATATAGCTATGCCTAAGTATCAAATACAAAATCCAAATGATGGATGCACTGCTTAGAAAGCATAAGGGTGAGTTGGTGATAGCAGTTTTTTGTTAAGTAATTTTCATAGTGCTCAAGTTGTAGCCATTTTTATTAGATGACAAACTATTCCTGTGTTCGTGGTACAAAAAAACAGTTAAGGAAGAAAAATTCAGCCATTGTTCTGTACCTTAACATGTTCCATACTTCACCCTAGAAATCTCTTGCGTGCATCTTATATACAATATTCAGATTTCTTCTGTGCCCATAACAAGTCACCTGCAATCTTTCAGTCTGTTGTAGTTGACCTGTGTTATTTCTTTGGATTTTGGAGGTGAGCATTTTCCTGCTGATCCTTTATGCTCTTGGTGTGTGGGCATATGACTTTTGTTCAGTGAGGTAACAAGGTGCTGCAGGCAGACAGTGTCACACAGAGCGTCTTTCTTTTCCCACCAGTAACAATTCCTGTGTCATTCTTGCAGAGACATTCTTGCAGAGACACGATACAATAGCTATCTATGTTCAAAAAGGATATAAATATTAGATTTTGACTACTATAATCAATGCCACAGCTTTTTTTTATTGTTGTTGTTAGGGTTTTCCCCCCCAAGACTGAGAATATTTGGGTTTTTTCTCAACTCAAATTAATTTAATTCCCGTAAGTATGTAATTCAGGTCATAGAGTTTGTTCCCATTCTCACTTTTCTTTGAAGATATTTCTATTATCTGCTCTCCTATTCAGAAGCAGAGTAAGTAGACTAGAAAAATTTATTTTTCCTAGAATGACCTATACCTGCCATGTGCCAAGCAGTGGCAAGTATTACTGGAAATCGTGGTCATTGAGATAATTTTCTTATGCAGCACATAATTAAACACTTCAGGTTCAAGGGCACTCCAAGCTGTGCTGTCATACTGAGAAGTTCCTATCTCTGTGTGAATTCACCATTTCTCTTTGAACCCATCTGATTTTTATACAGTATAAACAGACTGTACAGTCCAATCAAAAATAACACACTGAGGCTGCATCCAGCACCTCTCAGGAAATGTCTTCAATCATATTGATAATGAAGTGCTCTCTATGTGAAAAAAACGTCCCTTTTCTTCAACACTGATAGGCAGAAAAGTGTGCTAACGTCATCTTCCAAAGGATTTAGTCATATTTAGCAATATTTCACTAATCATACAGGAGAGTTTAGTTCTCTTGTGCAAACACATAACAAAAACGGTGACTCTGCCCTAGATTTTTCACTGCATGGGAGAGACTTCTGCAAAGTGTATTCGGTTGAGAACAGCAGGAGAACAAGGCCTAAACCAGGAGGAATCAGTGGCTGTTCCAGAGGGAATACTCTCACTGTTTCCCTTATAATAATTTCTTTCTTTTTCTTCTTCCTTCTCCCACCATTCTTTAGATTCATCATTTCTATAATTCCTTTGCCTTTAATGAAGCAATTACTGTGATGTGGTTTTGTAATTAATACATGTTTTGATTTTGTCAATCATTCTAGTTTTAAGCCAGATTGATGCCTTTGCACAAGTAGACTATTCCCTGGTTAGTTCTCCAGCAGTCTTCAAATCACACATTAACTTGGATTTGAAGGTAATTTGTCTTTAATATCAGTGTGCTTTCTAAGACTTTTCTGATTATCTTTTAAGTTGATGAATTTTTTTTCACTACAGTCTTACTCAGCCTCTCCAATATTTACTTAGAAAAGCAATAAGACATTTTGGGAATTTTGGTCAAGAGTTATTTTGGAAACCAGATACAATTCTTTATTTAATAAATTAACTGCATTTGTTAATTAACCAAAGCTATTATTTATAATTAAATTATTTCAGCGTTGAAACCCTCCAGAGGTGCTTTACAAACAGGATAAAAGTGTTCTTTAGATACCCAGCTCTTGCACTGCTGCCTGGTCTTCACCTGTTAGCAGTCATAAATAATCTGTGATGGCTGCCAATGTGATTGCAGTCCAAAGCTGTTTGTTTTGAGATGATTCAGCATTTTGTATAAGTACAGGTAGCACCCAAAAAAAAGACTCCTCTCAGACAGTCCTTGAGCAGCACATAGCAGTTCTTACCTACTTTTCACCTTTGTTGCAAGAGTTATCTCAGTAACACCCAGCTTTTCCAGCAGTTTCAACAGTCCCTGTAATTCAGAGCATCCTCATGGCTCTGAGAACAGACTTCAGTTAAGAAAGATGTGCCAGAGCTAATTTTGTTCAAGCAACTTTCACCACACACACAGAAGTTTTGCAAGCAGGATATACACATCTTGAAAGAACTAAGCAATTACTTACCAGCTACTGTCGCTATCTCAAATTTACAGGCTAAGCTTTAACACATGGACATCCCAGTGGCACACGGGATGACTTCTAAGTCAGTCACGGAAGTTAGTCAATGCTCCTTGGAACAGGCTGGTTCTTGATGTTATAAGTTGTCTTTTTTCATCTTTCAACTTTTTTTCTTAGGGTTTTATACCTTTCCAGTCAGTGTTTTTCCTGTAGAATCTTCCAGCTACTAACCTTCACAGTGTCAGTAATTACCCTGTTTACTGTCTCTATTACTCTTCTTCTCTTTCATGGCCTGAGCTCACATACTTTCTCACATTTTAATAGTTATTTTCTTAGCACACCTGAACCAAGGTCCCTTACCTATGCAGCACCCAAATTTGGTCTTGGAGGACTGGCAGCTGGGCCAGGGCTGAGTGTTAGGTGATGTAAAAGGATCCTTTGTGTCCCTGTCCTAAGCAACTTCCAGTGCTTTTCGGGTGTGCCTGAAGATTTTCTTGAAATATCACCCTCAGCATTAAATTAAAAAAGGTGTCTTTGCTACAAGAGAAAGAAAACTGTGGTCCAGAGAATTCTTTTTTGTGCGTGTCCTGTAGCTGCTGTTCAGAATACTCACTTGAATGCTCAAATTCAAACTTTGAAAGTATGGCACCCAGATTTTCTTTGATTCCTGTATTTTTTCAAAAGAGCCTGAATTTGCTGATTTTTAGGGCATAACACAAACTTATTTGCTTAGTTCAAGGTTTCTCTAATGTCAAGCTTTTCTGCAGACTAGGAAAAATTCTTTCTAATGAATTGTTAATGAATTCTGACAGATACAAATGTTTCAACTAGAAATATTTGATAATGACTTTTTGCAGGGCACAGTCTATCCAGTAGGAAATCACACTGACCCTCCCTTTGTGCCAGCTCCATTTGCTCTCCCAAACCAGGGTGATTCCATGATATATCTGGGAGTCTCCAATTATTTTCTTAAGTCTGCTTCACTGGCTTACTACAGAGCAGGGGCCTTTAACATCACCATCTCCAAAGAGGTGAGTATGATTTGCTTGTAATAGAATTACAAACATTAGCAATATGGATAGTCAGCAAAGAAGGCTAACACCTTATGTTTGCCATTTCACATAGATTTGGGTCATACTTATACCACTCTTAGGAGGGATTCATGACATTCATTCTGTTTGTCATTATTTAAAGTAGTCAAAGTCCCCCTCAGACTTCAGTCTGAACTTCTTGGCAGCTCTAGGCAAAGAATGACAGAATGAACATCGCACAGCTGGTGTGCCAGGACTGACAAAAAGAACCAAAAAAAGCTTTTGTCTGCACGGATTCCACATAGAAAAGGGCAAGACAAGAAAACGTGTCCTGAAGCCCCAGTCTGCTGCACAGTGGCCCATGATAAATGTATTGGCTATGTTGAGAACTAGAATAAATCCTCAGACTTAACAGAGCAGCAGAATGAGGCAAGCAGCAGGTACAAGCAAACTAAGCTTTTAGATGTGGTTGAAGAACATACGAGACCTCTCAGAAGTGCCAGTTTCCACACTGGCATTTTTAGTCAGAGTTTCCAGTAAGTTTTGCTAACTGTAACAATGCTAGGAGGGTCTTTATGAAAACCGGTGACACAAATGGTACTTGCAAACATCATCACAGTGGTTAGCAGCAAAAGGGCAAATGAGGTTCTTGAGTCCTTGCCTCTGACATATTCAGTATATTTCATCTGAGAAAGTCTCAAAGGCAGAAGTCCTGTCTGTTCTTTCAAAGAATAATGCTTGTTTACTGGTACGTGGTCCTGAATCGAGTCCGTGAGAAATCTCTCTCTTCTGTCCCAAAGAGCACTGTGGGTTCCTTAGAAACGATTCTGGGGAAAGAAAATACTAAATCAAAACATGGATTATCTAAAATGAAAATAAAGAGGATGTGTTGGGTTTTTGGGGTTTTTTTTCCCAAGGAAAACCTAATTTTCAAGCTGGTAAAATGGTCTAATTTATTTTGTTTACAGCTTGATAGTACTTTTAATCTAAATGCCTCCTTGCTCAGACGTTTTGTTTCTCAGGTGAGTACTTCTATTTGTACAGACCTTTTAAGAAAAAGCAGTATCTAATGTTTTTTATGGATATTATCTGTGTAATAGCTTATTTGCAAAAGTTTGGAGGAGACAAGAAAACTGGTTTATTTTTAGTGCAAGATCCAAACTTATATGTCTACCCCATGATAACTCTTCCTAACTTTATCATACTACACTTTAGTCATTCTCTACTCCTCTGAGTGCTAGATTTGCTCTCAGTCTTTGAAAGAGTTATAAAGAATAAGCGGTAGGCATCTGTCAGTTCAGTCTCCTTTTATTCCTCTTCAAGGTAATGGTATCTCTGCTATTGGTAACCTGACTTCTCTTTGCAAAGATTCCTGATTTCTGACTACTGGAGATTACGTACAATGGGAAATAATAGTCATGAGTCTATAAATGTGATGCAAGAAATTAAGATACTGTGAAATGCTTTAAAAATATGGCAATATTTACTATAAGATGATGAAATTCAGAATCTGCACTGCAAACTGAAATTTTGTCCTCTAAAAGTTTCCCTGCTTTTCAAAAGATTGGCTCTTTTGAAAGGCTGTCAACTTTTCAAAATTCATTGTATTGTCAAGGTGATTCTTTTTTTTTACTGGAATCACTTATTTCCTTCATTTCTTAAACACACTAATCTTTTCCTCTTGAAATACATTTTTCAGGAATAGCCTTTAAATTGTTTCTCTATATATGTTCAATATCAGTGAGTTTGAAACTTCATCATTTGCTTTATCATCTCTGAAACTCAGAGTATATGCCATGCTAATTTTGTCACTTCAGTTGGTGTAATGGAAATGAAGTATTTTTAATACTGGTTCATTACAAGACTATTGGTATGTAGCACCTGATTATGATGCAGCTGTAGAAACTGTAGCTTAAGAAAAGCTTAATTCTGCCCTCAGCAGTTTTTTCCTCTTTGAACCTGCACAGATTGCTGGGAGTTACACAGCAGCGGGCCCAGTGCTGCTGAGGCTGATGGCTACATCACCTCCTGCTGTCAGTTTAAACGCAGACAGATGTGTCCTACAGATCACTGGCTGTGTAGAAGTGTTTGCTGTTCTGCCAAATTCAACCACCCAGTACGTCTTTGCAGGGAATCTAGTAAGTAAAAGGAGTTAGAAGGTGACATTCAGTGCTGGGGCTGAACAAATCACACAGTAATCTTCCTGGTCCTTTGAAAATCATAGAGATTAGCATAAAATAGCATATACTGGTCTGCCACAAATATGGACAACTGTTTTGTTGCATTTCACAGGGAGGAAACATGCACCACACACTGTAAAAGTTAATAGTTTTAATAGGAAGGTGCAGAGAGCTCTCTTTTCTATGTGGAAGGTTGAGTAACTATTCAAGAATAAATTGTAATATATAAAACTGTTACTGTCTGATGCCCAGTGTTCCTAACTTCCGTGTTATAAAATAGTTCAGTGTGTCCCCAGACATCTTTTCATTAGATTGCAAGTGAACCAATTATGTCAGCCATGCAAGGACTTAAATGATCCTAATGATAAAGAGGCAATCAGGGCAGCGTTATCACTTTGCTCACTCAATCCCTGGCAGAAAGCAACAAATTCACAAATGATTTCACAATCTATATGTATTGACCACATGAAAAGTTTAGACAATGTGTTTCCAATCACAAAAGCAATTGCATTTGTGCCTGTATCTGACAGTATCTATCTGTGTATACAGTCACAGAAGACTGGTTTTCTTTTTCCCTGCAGACAGCCAGTACCGGAGCCAGTTTGACTATAAGTAAACAGAAGTTGATTATCTCATTACTTCTGAAGAGGTAACCAAGAAAAATTCAGAAAGCAGCATTAATGATCCCTACATTAGGATACAACAGAACTTGTTGTGTCAACCTGACAGTGCTTGTTTCACTATGAGAAAAAGAAAATTAGTTACCTTCTTTCTCATAGGAGCTCTAAGATACTTTTGATTGGTTGGTCTAAATCTTAGAGATTAAATATAACAGTGCTGTGGAACAACTATGTCTCTTGTGCCCCGTGATGCTCCCCCTTTCTGTAGCTTAAATACCCTTCCAGATGACAACTTTCAATTTATTGCTTATCTTGAAGGCATCTGTTTCAGTCTGTGTTGGTGTTGGAGAATCAAGTTCAGTAGTTTACTCAAAACCCTCTGAATGCTGCTGCCACACGAAGTCTGAGCATCATAAACAGAAGTGCTGGAGTGCAAACCCTGCACAGGACCACTGTCCCTATAGTTCTCCATATGCCTTCATGAGAGGGGCAGGAAAAAGTGAGACTACATAGCACACACTGCAGCAGCATGTCATCAAACAAATGAGACTAGAAAGGTGTCTGTAGTTTGAATCAAAGCTCAGAGCTTTTTGGATTTCACTTAGATCTTGCTGGTTTTGCAGTTACCTGGAATTGTCCTTGTTCTCAGCTGTCTTACAACAAATTTTATTCACACTTTGAGCAAGACTGGGTTTACAGCCTTTTTCTCCATAAATGCACCTGATGGGTAGAAGCAAAGACTTTCAGACAGGTAGCCCACATCAGTGTTTCATGTTAGCTCTATACGTCAGGTTGGGTTAGAATTCCAGAATACATGACAATTTTTAATCTATTACAATTTCATTAAAGAAAAACGTAAGCAGTCTTTTCTTAGTTTTGGTCACTGGACTTTTGAACAGGAAAAGAGGACTAAGAATGATCAGAGCCTGACAGTATAAGTTTAAGAAGTAATGGTGCTGCTCACTTAGAGCTTTTGACACAATAATGAGTTCTCCTGTTCTTCAAAACTTTGTTTTTCCCCAGGATTATATTTACAGTAATCTGAGGATGCATTACAGGCATCAGTGGGAAAAGTTAGCAAATCATAATGGTTAGGAATGGATATGAGTTTATTTAAATCCTAATGAACAGTTGAGGACTGTGTAGTTCAGCCATTCCAGGAAATGACAATTCCAGAAAAATTTGATTTCCCAAGTCATACAGTCACAGCACCGAACTACACGTGATCATAGGAGGAGATTAGTACCAGAAAGATCCTGGTGATTCTAGAACTCATTTGTAGTTGTGCCAGTTTTAATTAAAAGCAGTTGGGAATCAAAGAGCCTTTGACAAAGTTAAATGTGTGAATCAGCGTGAAATCAGTATGAATTTCCACAAATGAATCTTCAAGCAGCGTGCATAACTTGTGCCTTCTACTCTTTCTTCTTTTACTTCTTTTCTTCAGGTTCCAGTTCTCCCTGCTGCACTCCACTCTTGGCTTCCCTGATGTAAGTTGATGGTTTCAGTGCCTAGGAAAGATAGCTGAGCCCTTCAGAGACAAAAGAAATTCTTCTGAACTTGTTGCTGAACTATTATTGGTCTGTCTTGGGGATATCATCTGCCACTGCTCTTTCTGTTTTGAAACAGTATATTCTCTGCTTTTCTTTTTCTTTTCAGTAAGAGGAAATACCTCTAAGAGTGTTGGGGGTTTTTCCTCATCAGAGGCTTAAAATGTTATATAGTCTGCCTGGGTTCAGATGGAATTCATGGCTGGATTGAGTGTGTATAGCAGTTGGAGTGAGTACAAAGTCAGGCTTAACCTCAGTTTCAGAAATTATCTTAAATCACTTCAACCAAATATCATAAAAACAGGAGTTAAAAATAGGGAATAAGAGAAACACAATGCAATGCCACTATTTAGATCAATTACTGTAGACTTTGAAATGATCAGTGAGACTGCAGCAGCTCAGTCCAACCCACATCTTTAAGTAAAGGGAGAAGGACACTAATCACAGTGGCATTAAGACAGAGCACCAGCACAGGACAGTTATTCCATCCAGAAAACAGTTCACTTCTGAGAACTGAGTCCTGCCAGCTGAAATGAGATTTAGCATATTTCACTCCTAAAATTAAGGTTCATCTCAGGTACTTAATATACAGAAAAAAACCTCTACAATTTAACTCATTGCAAGAAACAGGGACACCTCTTTGCCATGTATACTTTGCATTGTTCAGCTGCAACTTAAACCAAAACATATCTTGTTTTGCCTGAGATTTTCTCTGCCAAGCTCTGCTCTGATTGTTTTGCTTGTCACTTCAGTCCTAACCCTCCATCTTCCTCATCCAGCTGCAACCTCATAGGCATCAGGCAATAATCACCAAATGTGCTTTTTCCCCTCACAGCAGAAGTCACTGGTGGAGAATTTTCTGTCTTATGCTTTACAGAGAATAGTGATTCCAGTAATCAATGGTAAGGATTGTAGCCAGTTCCTGAGTACAGCTGGTGAGAAAGCAAGACTGAAACCCTAAAAGGGAGTGCCCAGCTTTAAAGACTCTGTTATGGGAGGTTTTCTTTCTGTTTGGTGACAGCTGGGCAGGTTTACTCTGTGCTGGACTTCGATCCTGGTCATTTAGCCATATGGATCAGGGGCTGGCAGAGAGCAAGTCTTTGCTCCCTTTCAAACACTGGGCTTGGGTTCCATTTCCACTGAATGCAGTGTGGCAGCAGAGCTGAGACAGGCTTGAGTCTTGTCCTGACAGAGTCAAGCCATGACGAGAGAATGGCCCAATCTGAGGAAGTGCAGAGCACGCTTGCATCTTTGGGCTTCAGGGTAACTTCTCTAACTCTATCACCTCCCTCTGCCTTTGTGCTTCACCTGCTGCCACAGGCAGGACAGAGTAGAAAAGCAGTTCTGTGGGATGCAGGGAGTAAGGGATGATGAACAAGGGGGTGATGGTGGAAAGAAGCAGGTGGGAGAGTAAAGAAAGTGCCTCTGAGGTGAACAGAGGTGAGAAGACTGCTGAGGAAAAAGGTGAGCTGTCAATGAGAAGAAAAGTAATAGAATGAAAGGGTGGGATGCAAAAGTCAGATGTTTAGAAAAGCAAATAGGAATAGAGCTGGGGTTTGATATGTGAAAACAGGGATAGATGAGAATAAGAGGAACCCACAGGCTGAGAGGATCAATCAGAGAAGAAAATAAAGATGGAGAGTAAGTCAGAATGGGAAACAGCAGAAACCAGATCTTGAGGGGGAGATACCAGAAGAGGAACAAAGACAGGCAGATCCCAGTGTCAGCTGAGAGATTGTAAGAGGTTTATGTGCAACTTTTTTGCAGGGTTTTTTGCTTTTTAGTACATAGGAATAATAGCTCCCTTGAGAAACACAAGGACAGCTAATTAAAGGGAAATCACAAACAAATTGAGTTCCTTGAGAAAGATGCATCTGAAATGCATTTTATTATTACTTTAAAATGTATTTATATTTGTCCTTTTTGAAGATAAACTAGAGAATGGATTTCCTCTTCTTAATTTGGCCCACACTAGCCTGGCTGGACCTGTAATAAAAATTAATCAGGTGAGAAGCCAAATTTCTCTTTCTAGAAAATTGCTTCTGTTTCAGGCCTGTGCATTTGTGTGTGTTCCAGTGGTGGGTAGATCTAAATGTTGTTAATAGTAAAGCTTTCACTATACATTAGATATCAAATGCAATCTCTGGACCCAAAATGAGCCCCCCACCCCTAGCAGTTGTAGGTTGTAAGGGGTCCAGCAGCCCTTTGGGGCACCAGCATGGAGACATAACAAGGACAGCACTGCTATCCCCAGCAGGGCTTAGGAGCATTGAGTGCCTGAGTCCTCATCACTCTAACCGTTCTCTAGGAAGGCTGATGGGCAGAGTGTCTGTGTGGTAAGTGTTGCTCAGTCTTTTGGAGAGTTGTATTAACCTACATGAGAGCCCATTCCTACCCTAAAGTTAACTAAAGTTCAGGAGGCACAAAGCCACTCTTGCCTCCTGCCTTGCTGAGGGTCTTACCATGGGACCAAGTCCCAGAGTACTGTACCTGAATATACCCATCTGAATTTAAGGTAATTTTATATGTTTTTCTTTCCTCAGGGTCATCTCGTTGTTTGCACTGATGTTCACTATCAACTGGAGGATGAGGAGGACCTTCACAGCCACTGCTGATGTCCCTTTACTTTTAAAGAACAATAAGAGAAAAAATGTAGTCTTATAGGGAGTAGATGCTATAAGATTAGAAGCATAGCTTTTCATCACTATTTTTAATGTTTTAGTAAAACGTCTTAAGCACTTTTCACAAAGCAAATCTGTTGTTTTTAAGTACAGTGAGTGTAGCTAATTGTTACTGATGCTTTGGAAAACTTGCTGCAGCCTGATGAGAAGGAGTGACTGGTTCTTTTCACTAGAGTTATAGACAATACATTTTCTTAATTTTAAAAGCCGGTTCTTGCGTTATCGATTTATCTCCATTAGTGTTAGCAAAACTTTGTGTATGGAGTGAGACCTTATCCTTCGTAAGAATTTCACAGTTTGTCCCTTTGTAACTGGACACCAAGAGTGGGAACAGATCTATAAAGCTCAGTGAATTGCCATGTAATTATAAAATCATATAATCTAGTTCAGACACTGGCTCAAAACAGGACTAATTAGATGAGGTTATTAAGCATGGTGTCCAGTCAAGTCTTGAACCCCTCCAAGGATGAACGTTCCACAATCTCTCAGGACAATCTGTTTTACTGTTTAACTACCTTTAGAGTAAAATTTTTTTCCTAGTATCTAATCAGTATTTCCCATGTTCCAGCATGTTCTGTGGCCTTCTGTACTTTCACCACACACTTCCAAGAAGAGTCTGGCTCCATTTTCTCTGTAGTCTCTTTACAGAATTTGCAGGCAAGAAAATGGCCTTTCAAGCCCTCTCTTCTCCAAGGTGAACAGCCTAATCTCTCAGACTCTCCTTGTAGTTCATGTTCTCCAGCCCCCTTGGTGGCACCTGCTGGTGCAGGCCAGAGGACAAGCCTTGCTAGTAAAAGTGGCCTTTTCTATGTCTTTTGTCAGTAGTCCCTCATCCTACTGAGCAATAAGCCCACATTCATCTTCTGCTGTCAATGTACTTACAGAAACCTTTCCTGTTGCCCTTCAGCTCCAGCTGAACTTTGGCTTTCCTGATTTCATTCCTATGTGTGCAAACAAGATATTTGTGTTCCTTCCAAGTAGCTGGTCTCAGTTTCCATCTTCTGTATGCTTCCTTTTTGTGCTTAAGTTCACTCAGGAGCTCCATGTTCTCCATGCTGGCTTTCTGCCACAGTTGCTCAAATGTCTGAACATTCTAACGGCCATTCTTATGCTCTGAGGCGGCTGCCCTTGAAGATTAGCCAGCTCTTCTGGGCCTCTGCTCTCCAGGGCAACTTCCCACAGATCCTGCCAAGCAGGTGTCATCTGAAGTCTATGGCTGTAATTCTGTTCTTTGTCTTGTTGCTTCTCCTAGAATCTGAAACTCAACAGTCTCATGCTCACTGCAGCCAAGGCTGTCCTTGGCCTCTGTATCATACAGAAGTTGTTCTTTGATTGTGAGTAGCTGCAGCTCTTTGAGGGTTCCAATCTCCAAATAATTCCATACCTTTAATATTTGTAAAATGGAAGCTGTATTTTTCCTTTTATCAGTGTCAACAGAGACATTCAACCAGGAGACATTAAAAGTGTATGGAAAGGAAAACTACTCTACAAATGTCACAGTACAGAAAGTTCAGTTCAGGAAAGAAACGTGGCTTGCGTAGTTTGAGCTGAATCAGTTTATTTATCTAGCTGTCTGACAGAACACTAAAAAAAGGTATCCTGAAACCAAACAGCAGTAAATCACAGCAGGGCTTCCAATTCTTTGTATTCTTTGGTAGGTGAAGAGTGACTAGAAAATGAATGGAAGAAGAAGAACTCGAAAGAAATGGAGATTTTGAATTAGATTGGTGTTCCTCACTGATATCAGGAAATGTATAGAGGTTTGTGTAACTGAGGGTGTGAGTTATATTCATCATCAGTTGCCGGAGATAGGAATAATGAAATTATTATGCATGTGACTCCCTGCGGTGAATGTTAAATCTGTGTAAAGCATGAGCATTTGTTGACTGACTGACAAGTGTCTCTACCTTTTCTATTCATGGATTGCACAATGAAGTGACTCAGAATGTCCAGCAAAGTGGCCCACGCCTGAGGGAATTTGCTTGGTACTTGCAAGCTAATTGATTAAATCACCTCCTGACAAGCCAAGTAGTACTGGTTAGCTGAAGTACTGGTTAACTGGACAAGAAAGCAGAAGAAATAGAAAGTATTGGCTGCAAGGACTTGATACTATATATTTGTACCAGATATATACACTGTAGTGTCTGTGTGTATTTATATATATGTATATGTTATAATATAAATACTATATTGTTTATGGTTTCCTGTATCCTGAGCAATTTCAGACAAATGGGTCTTGTTTTCCATCTGTTTTTCATATCAATGGCACATTAATTTACTTATTTTACAGTACAAACCTGGCTATGAATATCTGTCCTGCGGAAATACTGGAATTCTCCCTGGGGTTTCCTTCTCATCTGAAAAACCAGTGCTGAAACAGTCTGCCACAAAGGCAGCACCCCACCCCGACTTCTGCATCCTGGTACCTGAGTAACCTCAGCCAACAGTTTACACTACCCTCTGCTTATCCCTACATGAAATTTGATAGATTTAACCTGGGAGACCCAAAATAGTTTGGGATGTGCTTATCAGAGGCCACTCCCTGGGTGATACTGCTGATGACGATAGCAACTGGCTCTCTTCAAGCCCACAGGTCTTTCCTTTAAAAGATGGGGTCATGGCTGCAGAAGGTTTTCCCTGCAACATCCTCAGCCCTGTGGTCTTCTACAGCAAAGGTCTTCAGCCTTCGGAGGAGAGGTATGGAAACAAATACATGGTGATTGCTCTTTGTCAAGGCATGGCTTTGTTGGGAAGTGATAGATGTTGCTAAATCTGGTTACATTTTGAGATTTTAAGGTTTGATAACTATGTATATGTCAAAGACACATTTCCTTCCAGTCCTTTCTTGTGTTCTAATTATGAAATGTGTTTCTTTCATCTCTCAGTATCTGTCAGTTAAAATTAAAAAATACTGGTTATACTAAAAGGCAAAGGTGTTCTTCAGGATTGCTTGAAACTGTTACAAAAAATTAAGTCAATGTTCTCTTATAATTTTTCAGATTGTTTAAATTGTGATCATGACTGAAAATATTCTGGTTTGAGGTATATTGTTACCTCTGGTAATGAAGCAGCTAGTGAAAGATGCAGCAAAATCAAAACAATTTTTCCAGTATTAGGAAAGAGGCAATTGTCTGCTTATAGATGGTTTCATTCTAGCTCTTCAACAGCCCCATGGTAACTAAAGAAATTTTATCTGTAAAAGTAGTGCTAGAAAAGACACTTTCCTATACTTTCAGCTGTTCATAATGCTGTGTAGTAGCTGGAAATGAGGAAAACCATAATAATGTGACCTGTTTGCTGGGTCAATCCCAGATGACAAATAACTCCATAGAAAGCTGTTTCTAGCTCTGGGGAAAAAACAAAACCAGTCTCTGATTTTGTCCAGTTTTATTTAAAAATTCACCATCAGGGTGGCTTCTCTCACTCTCCCTGGGAAATCTTGCTGAAAGCAAGACCTTCTTGCTTTCACACTACATGCAGTCTGTGATTCATCCAGATAGCTCCATCTCAGTTTAAATCCTATCACAGAAGCCCCTGGGATGGGCATTTGCTTCACTCATTCACCACCCCTGTGGTGAATCCTGTAGAGCCACCAAATTACAGCCTAAAAATTCAATGTTTGTCCAGATGGATGTATCCCAAGCACTTGCCCCAGTCTCCATGGCAGTGAATGGGCTGACTTTTCTTCTCTACCCCATGGATCTCACTTTTTGTAACAGTCTGTGGGGAATGGGTCTTCTCTTCCAGGGTTGCTGGGCTCTACACTTTCTTCATTCTGGAGGGAAAGCTGGTGTCCAGGGTAGGAGGGGAAGGGAGTACAACCACCAAGTGACACAGCATGACTTTCTGCTATCATTATAAATATTTATTAACAGCTCCTGTAAAAAACAAGGGAAATGGTGAAGATTTGCTGTTCTTTCCTCCTCTTAAGTTTGCTCAGCGGGCAACTGAGCGCCAACCCTGGACTCAAAGTGAGGATCACCCAGAAGGGGCTGGAGTACGGTATGTGTGACGTTCTCAGGAGCTGTTAGTGGCATTGCGTTGAATACTGATATGACAAAGGAAGGAGGGCAGTGGGACTAAATGACCCAATGACAGGCTATAAAGGAAAGGCTAAGAGCACAACAGAGCAAAATCAGTGAGCTGCTTGACAGCACTGTATATCATATTAAGGTTCATCTGACCTCAGATATTGAATCAGTTAGTTCAGCTCTTGCCATGACCTGAAATAGCACTGCTGGGTCTCAAGTGAGATACCACCTTCTTGCTGATGCTGTGTCCATCACATTTCCTAAGCCAGAAGCACGTAACTATGAACTCCCAGGCACTATCAAAGGCAATTGAACTGATCACTGTTTTCCTGTAGCCAAGGAGGTTGGGCTGGAAATCCTGAAGCAGAATATGGAGAAGGAGCATTTCCCTGATTTGACTGGCCATGAGAAATTTGGGCTTGGTAATGTCAAATACAACATCTCAAGGTAAGTATTCTCTCTGGGGGCAACTTGTATTTGACTGAAATTTGCATCTTGTTTTGTGTTCATTCTGACTCATGAAATACAATTTTTTTTTATCTTTTCTCTCTCATGCTCTAGAATACATGTTACTGCTGTTGAATTACCCAGTGCTTCCATCTCCCTCCTACCAGGGTCAGGGATAAAACTGGTGATTGGAAATGCTTCTCTAACCATCGATATGAACTGGAACATAAGGACCTGGATGTTGTATGTACAACTTTCCTTGTCCTGGGATTTTTTTTCTTGATGGATAATACAAAAATGCAAAATTTAGTTTTTTCTTGTGACCTCTTCGTGGTAAAGGTACTCTTTATCAGCTGGCAGCAGTAACCCAGGAGCACAGACTTGTGCTTCTCAACAGGTCTGCTGGTGGGAGACAGCCCCTGCCCCCTCAGACATCAGCACTGATAAAGAGCCCATGGCTGAGAAGCACTGCTGCAAATAGTACAGGACTGCTGCTCTAGCTGAAAGCTGTCATTGTCCAGCCTGCCAGCTAATGACACATTTAGAAAAACTGTAGTGAGGTGGATCACAGTCCAGTATAATAAACCCTCATAGTGCAGTCACGCTATCAGAAACCCTCTGCTATGCCACCAAGAGATACAGTTCAAAAGCTGATGGAAAATGGATGAGAAAATGGCAATATCCTTAGAGCAGTCTCCACATCTTCCTGGTCCCAGGCTTTTTCAGAGGAAAGAAAACCCTCTTCCTTTCCCCACAACCCACATTACCTATATTGCTAAACTGACTGAATTACAGCAGTCTCTGATCTGCACTTCTGCCAGGGACAGCAGGGCTGCATGCAGGGGGAGGGGACCTGGGAGCTGATGGGGGTGACACAGCAGGAGGCACAGTGCCCTCACTGGCAAGCACCCAACACAGGCAAGCAAAGCAGAATAATGGCAGTGACCAGGAGCAGCCATGGGTCCACACTGCCAGGCAATTCCATAGTGAAGAGGTGGGGGGTTTTTCAGCTTTTATTTATTTTCACTTTATGCAGCAAAGACAGTGGAAGAGGCACAGTGCACATTTCAAAGGTGTTTGTTACCGCAGTGTTTTCAACACCCCTGGATAATACAGGCCCTACGTCAATATCCCTCACCAGCTGCCGGACAACTTCTGGTGACATAGATATCAAGCTGAATGGGAAAAGTGGGTAAGTGGAAGAGATCTGTATAAACTCTCTCAGAAAATAACTGTCAGTGAATGGCACAGAGACAACTTCACAAATTAGGGCACACAGAATTGCTTTTAGGCATCATAGGCACCACAGGTGGGAACCGGGGCCCTAATACAGCATTGAAATGGGCAACACTGATATTTGTCCTTGTATTTACACACAGTAGAAGATAAAGACAGAATCAAACAATCCCTTGTGCATCTTCAGCACCACTTCTTTCAAACTTCTGCTCTAATCTTCAACTGGGTAGAAGTTACATGCTTGTACTATGCTTCACTCCTCCTGGTCACAGTGCTATCAAAATTGAACAGAACCAGACTGCTGTCTGTTAAGCCTCTGGATACAGCCCCATGAAACAGTATTTCATTGTTTTCTTGTATTTCTCTCACTGTCTGAATATCACTCTTGTCATCTGTTTGGGGGGTTGTTTTTGTTTGTTTATTTTTGTTTGTTTATTTTTACTTGTTTTGGAGGTCCCTAGTGCAGAGACTATTTTGTACGTATATGATGGTGGTACCATGAAGAATTCCCTTTTCATAAATATGAATTAACCCAGGCTGAAATGCTTAGTGGTGAAATTATCATCTTTTAAATGGTGTCTCTCTGATAATTTTTACATTTTAAAAAGCTCCCGTGTGTACTAGAATATCACACTAAGAGGCCATTACATTCATGTTCTGCAGAGATATCTGATCTCCTGTTAATGACCATAGTGCTTGACCCAATAATTGCCTTCTTCCTTCCCTCTAGCTTCCTGCATAACTTCTTTATCAAGTATCTGAAGAAACCCATTCACAGGAGCTTGGTCACTAATGTAAGCCTTTCACATTGTGTAGGGGAGGGGTGTAAGGAGGGTGGCATTCGCAAGTCAGTGCTGTGAACTTGGCAAAGGAAGAACTAGAAAAATAATCCTGTAATAGTCCTGTGCTGTTCTGATCAGCACGGTCATCATTTTGCCAGCCAGAAATGATTCCAGATAAAGTGCCAGGTTCATGGCCAAGATGCTGACACAGCTACATTCAACCAAGGCAGCAGTAGGGATGGAAAATGTAGTTATTTTTCCATTCCAATGCAGAGTAAGTCCCTGCCTGTACCTACAGGCATCCTGGGGTTTGGGTCATTTTTATGCTTGGCAGACAAAACATATACTGAGCGATGCAGAGAGAAATTACAGTATATCAACTGATAGTATGACATATTTCAACTTCATAATATCAAAGAGGTGAGTAGTTCTGATGACAACCTGCCCTGGGCCACTGAGAGGAGACAGAACCTGAGATGGCTGTCATTCTGTCCAGGGATTTACAGTTGGACTCGATGACCTTAAGGGTCTTTTCCAGCCTAAATTATTCCATGATTCTGAGATCTCTCCTGTGAGACCAGTATGAGATCTGTCCTTGCACTATTTAAGGCTGTGGTTTTGTCACCCCCACCAGGCTGTTTCTGGAAACTTCCCTCCTTTTTGCAGCACTGACATAAGACATGCTTACATTGCACCAAGCAGAAACCTTGGGGATCCAGTTAGCTGAAGAGAAGCCAGATGAGGTGTTTTGATAAACAAATGCTGCAATGTGTGTCATGCAGCAGAAAGCTCTGCTGGCACACATGTGAGAGGTGCTTACACATCCATACTAATCAGGCCATAACTTAAGTGTGCTTTTATTACAGTCATGTCCCAATATCAGAGCTGGGATCCAGCTGATAGATGAAGACCTCCGATCACTGAATGGTGAGTCATTAGTGATACCTTTTCCTTCTGTTTTCTGTCTTCTGATCAGTGAAATTCTGCCGCTTCCTTAATGGCAGCTGCTTGGCAATGCCTCTAGGATTGGTATCAGTCCCTCTGCTCCATCTGTATATATCCATACATCCTCTGTATGCTCCCTTGCATACAGAACCACAGTTCAATAAAGGCTGGGCTACTTGGGCAAGAAATTTGTGTTTCTAAGAGCCAAGGTCTTGGTAGCAATTCTCAACTTGCAAATGTGGCAGTGTGTGCTTCTGTTGTGAGACATGCCACTTAGAGGCCACACCGTACTGATGCTGAGGCAGTTTTCCCTTACCATGCTCCGAGTCCTCCTGCACACACAGCACTTTACAAACAGAACCCTGCTCTCCTAGCCTGCCTGGAAATTAAGTTTTACTTGCCTATTTATCAGACTTGCCAGAGGCAAAATGAAAAAGCTTCTTTGTAAAAACCTTCTCACTTGAATCACTTTGGGTTAGATTTGCAGGCATTTAAGATACCCCAAGTGTTGGTCAGGTACCATGTGCAAAACACAGGTATCTAAGCAAATCAGGCACCCTCCTTCTGGGAAAGTATTTGTAAGTTACAGGCATTCTGGATGCTCTTAGAACAGCTTGACAAGAAATCCCAACACCTCCTTATGCCCTGAAGCACTGATATGGTCATCTCCTTTTTTGAGTTAGACCAAACTTACTTTCCACTATTAAAAAACAACTGACAAACTAGAGAAGGTGCTTTACAGAGGGTGTCGGTAGAAACATCAAATCTTAGGTCAGAATGCATGTTAGGAAGTCCCTGGTTGTGTTTTTCCCTACTCTCTGGAACAGCTTGTGTCATTCTCCTGCAGAAACTGAGTTTTAAGTAAACATGAAATTATTTCTGTGTTTTTTGTAATATTCTGTGTCTTATCTACCACCCTTACAGTTGCAATGCAGATTGATGATTTGGCTGAAGTAGACTACTCCTTAAGTAGCTTGCCAGCAGTATTCCGACCCTTCATTGACCTGGACTTAAAGGTAGTTGCCTGTAGTGCTGTTTGCTAAGATTGCTGTGGGTTCCATCATTCTATGAGACACTTTCTAAGATGACCATGATTGTTGTTCTGAACATAAAGGCTCAGTATCTGTGAGCACAGATATTTCAAAGCATTATTGCATTTGTTACAGTAATAATTAGTAACAATCCTGTTGTGAAATGGATTATTTAAAAGCCACATCCTTTTCTTTAAACTGCTGTTGAGTTGGTTGTAAAAAATAGAGAGCAGTTAAAGTTGACTAAGCAAGATAGAAGAAAAGAGAAAGAGAAAGGAAAGAAAAAAGGTATTCAACCTTATCTTTCTCTCACTGTTGATTAATATCCGGGACTTCATTGTTCAGTCAGTCAGAGTAATATTTCTATACATGTGACTAACTAGATGTGTCTGCTGTGAGATGAGAGAGGAAAAGAAAGAGCAAGACTATCCGAGCAAGAATTAAGCCTCTGGCTTCTTGAACGGGAAGACAGAAGACCTTTTCAAAAGCATGGGAGCCCAAGGAGTCCTGCCAAGTCTGAGGACTTGAAAGTTTATTTCAAATTAAGGAAAAAGTCTCCTTATGTACTGAAACTAAAATCTGACTAGTTCCTAATTCTAAAATGACTTCATTATCATTCTGTATAAGGTGATTTGATTGAGGGTAGTTGTCATAATTACAGTATCTGAAATCCTTAATTAAATTTAAGCTGCCTTGTGCTTGGTGGTCTACAAAGGCAAAATGAAAAGACAGTCTTGTCACAAAGATCCTGTAAATTAAGTATTTAAAAAAAAGGACAACAGGGAAATAAGGAGGTGGAAACACAAAGGAACAAAAAGTTAGTATCTGTTTGTATGGTGGACACAGGTCTCAGCATACCAGCTCTGCGGCTGCTGTCAAACTCTTCTGAGTATTGCAGCAACTAGATTTTAAGCAGGGACTTAGGTCAGACTAAAGAGGTAAAATCATGGCCGTTCCAAGACCTACTCTCCCACCTAAGTTACATGGGGGAAATATACAAAGCAAGTGACTGGTAAATCCAGCAAGTATTGAATGGGAGGTCACCAGCTGTGATTCAGCACTTTGTAAGCATTTTGATAGTCCTTAAAAGGCAACAGGAACTTTAGAGCTGGATGAGAAAATAGAGACAGACAAAATACATTTGAGATGAAACAAAACAGGAGAACTAATAAAAAATTTTAACCTTTAAATATCTTCACCACTTTAAATCAATTTTACTTTTTTGTTTCATCTGGAGGCATTTGGAACTATTAGGTCTTGGCTAATATAATGGGTAGTGCAGGAGACAACATAGGCATTTTAGGTTTGTCTGACATAACTTTGTCTCATAAGCCTTTTGTCTGCACAAGTTATCAACTTGATTCTGGGCAGAGTACAGTGCTGATTTTGACCAAGAAAGACCTTTGGTTTTAGAGATCAATTTTTTAATTGAGACCATTGGATAGCTCTTAAGCAGCAGTTCTCAGGTTTAAATTCCTGGAGATGAGAAAAGAGAAAGTAAGGCTTTTCCAAAAGGAGGACCACTAGTCACATTCTTCATGCAATATGAAGGTCTACACCCTTAATTTAGAGGGTTTGTGATCTGAGGTGGCAGACTGTCCTCAGGAGGTGACCAGTATCCCAAAAGACAGATCTTGGGCCTCATCTGTGAAGATGTCCAAATGCTGGAACTTGCCTTCACCACCTGCTTAAAAGCACGAAGCCTTCAGGGTGTACTACAAAGCCTGTATATCATTTATATACCAAATGAATAGCCTGGGCAAAGTAAAGGAAAGTAGCATTCATTGTCTGCAGTCATGGTAAAGTTATATTTTGACTCTGGTTTTTTTATCTCTTACAATAATTCTTAGGGCGTAGTCTTCCCAGCTGGAAACTATACTGACTCTCCCTACGTGGCAGCTTCCTTCACAATCCCGGACCAAAGTAACTCCATGCTCTACCTGGCCTTCTCTGAGTATTTCTTTCAGACCTCCTCATTTGCTTACTACACTGCAGGGGCCTTCAACATGACCATTGCAGAGGAGGTGAGCAGGACACAGAGGAATGGGGTCAGAATGGTTCAGATAGGGCTTTGACCTGCCAGATGTCAGTATGTGGCCATGTAAAGCCCTTAGTTGGTCTGCAGAGTCCTGAGACAGTAGATTATAAATACTAGGGTATTGTTATTCTCTTTTTTTTATGCTCTATATAGATGCCTCAGGCTACAGCCAGGTGTGCCAAGTTCCACTGAGCAAGGTACCAAATACTGCCAACTTTGTTACAAAAAATAAGGGGTTTGTAGACCTGAGGCACAGACTTCTCTAATATGGACAAGGGATCAACTCTGGAGAATTTTGCAGCCTCACTGGCTGTTTTCTGAGGGATATTCATTGAATGAAAGTACTACAGGGGCCTTGTAAGCAAAGTATGTGTCAAAGCACAGCATCTGTGGCTTGGAGGCTGCCTGACTTGGCTAACCTGACTGCAGGAGGTTCAGTAAGTCCCAAAACCTATAGACTGCAGCCCAAACTATAATGACATTAAGCATTTGCTTTCTGAGGGATTATTTCGGCACGTATTATTGGGAAGCTGCTTTAAGTATACCGAGTCTCTTAGGAATATTTCTGAGAGGTACAAACTCAAAGATCCATTGAAATGACAGTAATAATGCATTTAGAGAAAAGCTGGCCATGAAGGTCAAATCTGGTAACTCATTTGTTTTCTTGCTTATTTTTTTTCCTCCAGACTTGCAGCTATTTTAATATAAACACAGAGATATTTGGCAGTATCATCCCTGAGGTGAGTATCATTACTTTCACAAAGCCCTAGGGAAGCCACCCAGTGTGGGTGCCAAGACACCTCACTACTGGTGTATCCCAAAGGCTTGTAGGGCCAGCAGGGCTCCTGCGCTGGAGAAGCGGGCACATGTGTGCCTTGTAACAGCAGAGCAGATGGGCCTTGTCACTTCCCACCCTACAATGAGTTGAATGACTTGCGCTGTTACCAAACATAATCTTGGCCCATAACCTTGCACATCAATCTTTTCTCTGGGCACCGTGCCCAAGCCACAGCTGTTCCCACCTAAAACCAGCTCTACGCAGCAAAAAGCTTCCAGTCATGAGTCCTGCTTTGAGAGACCTCCAAGAGGGCCTCAGCTCAGAAAAAAACAGCTTTCTCCTCCCCAGACCTGCATAATTCTCTTTGCTTTGCTGCTGCCCTGTGACTGATGAGCAGAAAGACCTGGGAAGGGACCACGTGCGGGAAAATGAGCTAACAGATGGGCAGGAAACATTACATCCTATGGAACAGACAAGGCAGATGCACAGGATTTCCCTTTATTTTAGGTGGAGGAGATGAATATAACAGGACAGAGAATAGGAGCATGCATGGCTTCCACCAGCCTTCTGAGACAGAATGAGAAACCAAAAATGAGCATAAGAACCCCTAGGCTATAAATGCCAAGGACGGGTGAAATCAGATTAATGGTTCAAAGTACTTCACATTCTTGTTTGCTTCCCAGACGTTATTAAGTTCCCTCCTCAGAAATGTAAGAATTCTCCAAAGGCAGTCATGTATGGTGTTCTCCATAAAATGCCGTGAGCATTGATGCTAATATTCTACCCGCTCTGTTTCAAATACTCAACTTGGTGAGCCTGTTCACTTTTCAGGCAATGAACAGAGTGAGGCTCCTCTGAGGACAGTCCAGAGGAGGAACCAATGTCCTGAGATGGGTGAATTTCAAAGTGAATGACTCCTGAGCTCTTTTATTGTGTGACTAAATACCACATTCGTGGTCCATTTATCTCCTCTGTTCACAGCCAAATATTTAATTTCTCTTGAAATTATATGGAAAAATTTGTATTCCTCAGGTGGAAGGAATTTTCCACTGCATTCCTGAGTAGCCAATACTGTTAATTTAGCACCACAGGAAACCTTTATTTCCTGCTTACCTGAAAGAATCTTATGTTAGCAGCTATCCTTAACCTCGTCATAAGGAACTACTTCAAAATTATTGCTTCAAAACTGAGAACATGCAGTATTCTGATCCATTCTATGAGAAATGTGTTTTTCGTTTTTTCTTTTTTTATCTTTGAATCTTACAGGTAGCTAAATATTCAGTTACACCCAACCCAGTGATGTTGAAGCTAATGGCTACTGAAATTCCTATCATCAGTTTAGAGAAGGATTCCTTCACAGTAGAGATTCAGGGCTCCATGGAGGTGCTGGCTGTTCTGCCAGACTCAACCACCCAGTCTCTGTTCACAATGAACATAGTAAGTACAACAAACAAGGTGACATTTAACACAGAGTTAAATATGTTTGTTCCTTCCTTCTGTTAAACTCTATACAAGAAACAAAGAAAATGCCAAATTTCTAGTACTTAAACATGCAAATTCCCTTTAGTCACAGGTGGTGTAGGCATGACCTCACCTAACCTCTAGGACATTTCTATGGCAAAGAATATTTTCCTACAGATGGACAAAAATCCAAACATATAGTGACTCTGACTAACCAAGGTTTTGTTCTCTGGAAGGACAGTTCTGCAAGTATGAGTCATGCCTCTTGGCAACTTGTTCATGGCTTTGATTAACGAAATCTCATTACCTCCATTTCAGCTCCTATCAGTGCCATTCAAACAAACAGACATTCACTGTGTGCAGCCTTGCAACAAGAAAGTTGCATTTACCTAAAACAGCTTCCATACATGACTGGAAAGATGGTATTTATGCATTTGTGACTAATTCACAGGAAGGGTCCTGGGGTTTGTTAGGTCTGGTAACCCAAGGTTTCTTTGTTCTGCAGGCAGCCAACACCAGCATTTCTCTGAATATATTTGATCAGAAATTGATGGGCTCGCTGTGTTTGAACAGGTAATCCAACCTGGGATAAAAACTATTTCCAGCCCTTTGGAACACAATGTTAGCAATCCCAACATTAGTAGTTTAGATATATGATCAGATAACGATGAGTATGTTTTGCTGGTAAATTCATCTGCATTATATTCTCTAAATCTGGCAGCACTTGTACAGTTTAGAGGAGGCAGGAAGCTTCTCCCTGACAACTGCCATGTCCCCAAGGGACTGCCCAACAGCTGTGGATTGCTGCAGGACAGTGGTCTCACTGGACTTCTCTGCTTTTTTTTTTTGCTTCAAAAATCTCTTTAGAGATGGTTCTTAAGGCCTAGAGCTCTACAGCAATGACTGCACATGATTAGAATAAGTGTGTTTATCCTTTCTTAGTGACTCATCTTGTTTCACTTCTTTCCCTCAGGCTTCAAATCTCCCTAGCCCACTCCAATGTTGGCTCTTTTGAGGTGAGTGGGTAGTTGAAGCATATAGGAAATGCAAACCAAGAATATCAATGATATCAAGGCTAAAAAGTAAGCAGCTAAATTTTATCTGTATTTCTAAATCATTTGGCTTCATTCCCAGATGGCTCTTTTCCTGTCTTCTGGCAGCCACCTCTCTGTTCTGGATTTAAAAGTATACTCTTTGGGGCAAGTTAGTGCTCTGCAAAGGAGACATTCTGTAGTTCCCCCGGCTGCAGTAAGCAGAGATCCCTCGAATCATCCCGGTCAAACAGAGCAGACGTGACCTGAAGCAGCAGAGCCGAGCGCCGTCTAATGGTCACAAGGACGGCTGAGGCACAGGCGCTCTGTGGGCTGCAGTGGTGCTCACCAAAGCGCTCGGAATTACGGCAAGGAAGGGGGAGTCAAAGTACTTCCCTCAGATGCCTGAAATAGTGCAGTTGTAGCCTTGCAGGGGAAAACTCTGCCTCCGCAGAGAGTCATTTCGTTCTCAGTATAATCAATCAGTTCCGAGTAGCTGAGGAGAAAGGATTAAAGCTGTTCTGGTCCTGCTTTGCTATTGGTGATAAATTATCTCACAATAAATAAAGGAAATACACTGTTTTAAATTAAAATGTTGGCCAAGCATAATGAAATCCATTTGTATTTTGCATCTCCCTTCCTCTGCATCATTCCAAAACCCTAAGATCCAGAGTTCACTTGAGCTTATGACTCTTTGAGGCCGAAAGAGAGCTGGAAGTTGAAGCCTACTAACTCCACCCAGGATTAAGGCACAACAGTTCTATTGTCATCAGGAAATGATGGCTAACTCAGTTTTCTTCTCTGTGGCAGGTCTTGCTTCTGGAGAACATCCTATCTTACATTTTACAGACTGAAGTAATTCCATCAGCTAATGGTAAGGCTGTATTTCAAAGCATCAGCTAAAAAAGCTTCCAGCAGAATGTGTGATTCTAGGAACTTCTACTGACTTTCTGATTAAGTTTTCAGCTCCCATTAACTTGAGTGGAAAATGACCATCAGCCAGTAAGCAGTGGAAGGGGAGATTGATCTGTAGGGGATGTAAGTCCTCCCTCTCACTGGCACTGTTCTGCAGAAAGGGTAAAAATTACTTGGAAAATAAAAATTCACCTGCCTTCATCTCAGTCTAGGTGGCCCTGATGCATCAGGGAGAAAAGCATGTCTCTCACATCTGCACACCTGCCTGAGGCCACCATATGTGAAATGTATTCCTTTTTATTGGACCAGCACAGAGCTTTTGCCTCTCATCAATCTTATTTAAGGCCCCGGAGGGAGATACAGCTTTCTGTCAGCCCTCTGTACCGGGATGAACATCACCTTCTTTAGTTAATGGATACAAATGGGAACAGGTTCTAATGATTGTAGAGCTGCATTAACAATCCCTCAGGGATCACTAGGGACAAATCACTGAGTATGTATTGTGTTGGACATGAAATGCCTTGGTTTGGCTGCAACAGTCTGCCAAGAGAGAAGCACTTGTAATTGTTTTTCCCATGGGTAAATGAGCAGCTTAGCTACCTCCCAGGGTTCCTGGTGAAGACTAAGAGCCTAATTGTTATAAATGACCTACAAGTCTCTGGATAAACAGTTGTTGAAGGAAAGGTGTTTATTATCTTTCTAAGGCATACCTAAAATATTGTTTGTCTCTTTTTTTAAGCTAAACTGTCAAAAGGATTCCCTCTTCCCAATCTGGCCAATGTTACCTTGACAAGACCTCACATTACAATTGTACAGGTGAGATTTTGATACTTATGAAAAATTTTCCTTTATGAAAGGAAATCTATTTTCCTTTTTTTTTTTCCCTAGGCATTTATTCACCTTCTATCATGCCAGAAATTTGCTGTATTTGAGCTACTTAAGTAGTAAAAATGGATTTAAAATGAGATCTGTAATAATGGTAAAATTCTGTTAGAAACAAATGTATCTTTCTTTGAGAGGAAAAGTTAGAACTGAATATATAACTATGGAGTGAACAAATACACAACTTGTTCAGCCTTGCAAGTTGCAATTCAGTGTAAAAACAGGTTTAACATATTGCTCAAGTTTTGCCAATCACATCAGTTTAGAGTTATTGCTATCTCACAGTCCTGTTGAATACCTGAAATGTGAGAGGGAGGAAAATTTGATTTTGCATACCTAGGATGCCCAGATTTTGTTAATATTTGGTGATAATGACTGAGGCTAGTAGCCAAAAGTAGTTACTGAGCTCTCAGAAAATATTTTTTTGCCTTCTGGTTATCCTTCTCCAAATCTAGCCCTTAGTTTGAGCATACAGAATGTTGCTAGGCAATCAGTCAGTACAAGGGCATTGCTGGCAAATGAATGCCCAGAAAATGAGTAAGCCTGCAGCGTTTCTCCACTTGTTTACCAACTTCTCAAAGTTATTTTCAGCTTTGCATAGGCTCCTAAATCTTTGTTTGCGGTTAAGCACAGAACACTACTCAGGAAAGGAAATGCAAAGGTTGTTTTTAATTGTTCTTTTCTTCCCAGATACCTGTTTCCCTACAAAATGTAATTGCTCGGAGACTGCTTTCAGTGGCACTCACTGCCAACAGTCTTAGAGACTAATTGCAAATGAAGGGTTTTAGTGATTCTGTGGTGCCCATTCCCCCCTCACGTTCTCTAACCAGTCTCATCAGTAACCAGGAATGAGAGACAACACAGAATTGCTATGCCCTACCAAAGTGAATGACATTCCCATTTAAAGGCTAGTTCTAGAGTTTCCATGTCCAGTCCCAGTCCGTTGGCTACAGTCAACAGGAAGGAAGACAATTCTTCCCACTTTTCACAGACAGGCTGGAGGGTGCTTTGAGCAACCTGATCTAGTGGAAGGTGTCCCTGCCCACGGCAGGGGGGTTGGAACTGGATGATCTTTAAGGTCACTACCAACCCCAAGCATTCTGTGATTCTGTGACCGTGATGAACTGCTCTCTGCAGGCTCATTGCTCTCTATGTGCTGACAACAGGGGAAGCTTTAAGGAAAAGTTCAGATTAAATGGTTTATTCTTAAGTGGCGCAAATTAGGTAAAAAATAATCCCACCTCGTAATGATTGCCTAGTTGCCTCAAGGCTCAGATGAACCTTCCTGAGCAGGCTGGATGATCTTTAGATTCCCTTCTGTCACTAACACGGTGCAAAGGGATAGCAGCCAGGAAAAGATGGAGCCCTTTTGCAAAGTTCAAAGGACAGAGTTGAATAAAACTTGTTACTTCCAAGGCTCAGCTCTTCTTAGTAGGTTTTTGGACCTTAAACACCAAGATTAATTTGAAATTAAAAAACCCCAAAATAACACATTCATTTTAATTCACAGTATGTCTATGACTGTTCTTCTCCCCACAGGGATATGTGTTGATTTCGACTGATGTCCACTACAAATACTAAAGGAGAAGAGAGACCACTTGTTAAGCATGAACTTCAAATCAAATCAATAATGTGACTCTGAAGACTAAACACTGTCCAGTTCTGCTGAAATGTTTAACTTGAGCTCTGACAACCCCCATCCTGGCTGGGGGCATGAGGGTGTGCTGGGAATCAAAAAAAGCAGATGGAATGGTTAGCTGGTATAATGGTGGTAAAAAGCAGACCCAAGGGAGAACATGTAACACATGCTTGACATTTATTTATTCTATAGTTTAACTGATGCAAAAATGTTTTTAAGATGAATGACTCTTTTGAAATACAATTTTGTCTATACACTTCCAGAAGGATGCTGCAATCTCTTAAAATTAGGAAAAGCACATTGTCAAAATGCTGCTAGGGCAGATACAGCTGCTAATATGTTTCTACTGTAATGATCTTAAACACTTCCCTTCTGTATGCGATGCATGAAGTAGAGAGTGAGCCCTCTCCAGAACTGTGGAACCGTCAGACTGGGAACTGTCCCAGTTATAATGGGAAGTAAAATCTTTGCAGTGTTTTAAGATTTATATTAAGATGCAGAAGCAGGAAGAAAAGACAAAGTGGCACTACTACTCTCCCTCTCTCCCTGTGACTCTTCAAATCCTTGTGCCTGTCGTGTGCCCTGTTCAGTGCTGTTTAGTCAGGTTAGATACATTTAACTCCTTCAGTGTTTCTGGGTAAGTCCTCTAAATCTAATTCTCCAACATCTTTGTCTGCATTGAAAGTTAGATACTTTTCTTACTTCGAGTATGTTATCTTACTCTTTCTTTCTTTCTCCTCCTTTTTTTCCAATACTTTATTAGTGTGCAAATGCGAACACAGTTCTGCAGAAGGCCATGCCTGCCCTGCAGTGTGTAGGTGCTTGTGCTTTGGCCAAACCTGGACGCGCAGCCGGCTCTGGCCTCCCAAACACCTGTTTCCCTCACGCTGAGAAACGCAATCAAGGATGGGGTGCAGGCTGCTTTTGCCTGTCCGGAGCTGAGCGAGCTCACCCCACATGCTGCAGGGCGGTACCTAAATACCCCACGGGCCAAAGCTGTCCCGGGGGTCAGCATGCACAGACACTTGAAAAAAACACTTGGGTTTTTTTCAAACCAGCCCAAAGCCGCACGTGGTGTGAGGGAGGAGGCAGCCGGGTACAAACACAACCCCTTACCCTCCCTATCACACGCCGGCCCGCGGGTACCGGGTGCCTGGCGCGGACTGCGGCAGCATCGTGGGAGGCGGCCGGGGCATTGGCTTCGCTGGAGCGGGCCAGCCCTCGGCACGGGTGAGGGGCGGACGGACGGAGGGCGGCCGCAGGAGCCAGGGCTGAGGGAGGAGGTTTGAGCCTCGGCGGCTCCTGTCCGCTGCTGCTGCCGCGGCAGCGCGTCAGTTCCTGCCGCCGGCCCGGCGCTGCCATCGGGGTCTGCGACCGGGAGCGCCGCCG